>JAOTRQ010074847.1:0-12045 GCA_028565875.1 Hoplisoma paleatum
AGACCTGGTATAATACTTCTCCATAAAGTCTTCTCTTATTATATTTCTATTGTATATCCAATATAGAATAAAATATTTCTACCCTGTATAAAGAGAAAGCTAATAGGAGATCATGGGTTGTAACTTGAAAGCCTCTAATGAGTTCAAATATAAGCTAAACAGCCAAATGTATATGGACACCCTTTCTAATAATGAAATAGAATGAGCTCAGCTATTAAGCCATCGTTGTATCACAGAGCAGGGCTCTTAAACTCTGTCTGCTTCAGGGCCATTGTGCAATGACTGACCAAGTAAACAGAAAATATTGTACTGGACATGTGTACATGTCAAATTCATTGTTAACAAGGTGTAAAATAAGTGCATGAGTTATATCCGCTGAGTGTTCTGACTGCTGCTCCCTAGAGTGTATTTATTGATGTGTGTTTCACTGCACAGATTGGGCTAAACTGCGGAGGAAAAATTCTTGTGTGTAAAATTATATTTATGCCTAACTCCTAACCTTACACTTTATTCCCTTGCTTTTATTGAATAGTTACATAAGCGTAGACCACTGCAGGTATGCTCACCTTCTGTCCCCAATACCTCCACGATCAGTCCTCTATACTGCAGGTGCTAAATACTGCCTAAGCCAAAGTATTGGGAAAGAATAATACAACCATTTCTGTTTTTATAGCAATGGTTTTAATACAATACAAGGTTGATTTGAATATAACGCCCAGAAAAATATCTATATAAGATAAAAAGAAAATATATTTACAGCCAACAATGCTTTACTCGATGATGATGATGACGACGACGACGACGATAAGGAGGAGGAGGAGAAGAATGATAATGATGCCAATACAGCCCATCTTATTTCTAGTTTCCATAGTAAAAAAAGTATTTTATTGTATTTTTAGTTGTTACCATTGCAAATTCGGTAAACAGGCCTATCAACATTTGTATTATTTTTCTGTTTTTATTTCCATACCAACATTTTAATCATAGTCTGCTTTTCATCAGAAGAATGTCTGGATGTCCAGTGTTTCAGATGAAAATGTCCTATGACCAACATGTAAAACATTTGCCTACCTTAATTATGGGCCAACATCGACACCCGTTCTTCATCAGAATAAAAGGCAAACCCATTTTTAATCAATGCTTCTATTACTCATAATAAGTGGCATGCCTGTCCTAATTATTGTTGCTTTTGTTTGCATTACATCAATACACTGTCACGTTTATAATTTGCTGTGTTCTACTAAAACAGTGCATATGTCCCCATTCGAATAAATCTTTATATATAAATAAAGCATCATTTCTAACCCTGAGTGTGGCATCTTAATTCATAAACCAAGAGACAATGTGATGTAAAAACGCTGGTAATCGTCACTGTTCTTTTTCTTTTTCTTTTTTTTTTTTTTTTTGGGGGGGGGAGTGTATTAGGTAACAGAAAACGCTACATGACACTACACACCCATATATGCAATACGCCTTTGTAACTTGTTTGGGTGGTACAAGGGAGTATTCTATTCTGCGACATTCTGTTTTCTCACAATTAGTTCTTACATTATTATGACTCATCAACAGTTATTAGATAAGTACAGCTTAATTCCAGATGTGCAAACATTTGGAGTCTCCCTGACGACTTTCACACATCCAGCAGCAATATGATCTCGATGAAGCTCTCTCTCCTCATATGTAAGTCTTGGTTATTGTTTGTAATTCTTTATTCTTTGTAATTAATCTTCAGGCTAGATTGTAAACAGGGTTATATCTAAATCATAATTGATAATAATATATAGATCATTATATATAATTCTAATATAATTAAAATTAGTTTAAAAATTGTTGTTGTAACGTTTGTGTGTTTCTGTTTTCTCTCACAGTGCTAATTACAGCCCCTGGCTTGCTCGTTTTTGCTGGTAATTATTTGAAACGTTGCAAAACTTTCAATATTCAATAAGCTCTTGTGAAACATAACATGATATTGGTTTTATGTAAAGAATGTATAATGTTTATATTTCTGTGTGTATGCATGATCTTTTCGTCTAGATAATGTAATCAGCTGTAATGGGAATGTCCAGCGCCTTTCTTGTGGTAAGTTCCACACATCAATCTCCGAAATAATGAATTACAAAAATAAGTATATAATAAATATCATTACATAATTGTTCATGACTTCAATTGTGTAATCAGTGACTACCTGATCTTTCCTAAATGCAATGTGTGTGTATAAAAATAATGAACAGGGTACAATTTAAACATAAATAGCACTGTTTATAATTATAAGGCTTCAATCTGACATGTTTGTCAATTTTTTTTCCCATATTTTAATTCCAAAAAGACGACATGCTGAAATGCTTTTATCATTCAATGGCTGGTGACAAGTCATCTAATATAATCTTTACATTCTTATTTTCATTCTAAAGACAATGGAGTGATAACTACACATTCTGTTTACTTTGGCCGCACGAGCAAAAATGTGTGTAATGTAAATCGAACAGCTGCAGAACTGGCCAACACTACCTGTTCCTCCACTGTAACCAGTACAATTGCTGAAAGGTACATTATGTTTTATTTTATATACAGAATAAGCTTCCAATGCTCTTTTTATCCTAAGTTATAAGACTATCCTTATATTTTCTATGCGTAAACAGATGCAATGGGTTAAAGGCGTGTGAGTTTAAGACAGACACACTTGGTATTGCTGATCCATGTCCTGGAACCCGTAAATATTTCAACACAACTTACAGCTGCATCAGTGCCAGTAAGTGCCATCAAAATCATACACCAATATTTAAGACATTTTGAAATAGTTTGATTGTCTTAAACTGTACGAATCATTTATGTGTCAGAAATGAGAATTTTACCCAATACAGTTTTAATAAATATGTTAATTTAAATAATAAATATAATTTTTTCTGATAACATCATTAGTTATTGTATCAACTGTATAGAATTTAAATTATCGTTTTTTTTTTTAACCAGTCAGTCATATCATTCTGAAAACACTGAGTACCTTTTCATCATGGCACCTGTTAGTTAGTGTTTGCGATATACTAGGCTTCTTTTTCAACTAAACATTTATACTAAAAAGTACAGGGCTACTGATTGACTGGAAGGACAAGTACGCACATGGGGAGCACTAAACCCATAGTCTGACCAAACAGATGAGCTATTGTATAACAAATTGCTGAAAAGGTTAATGCTCCTTCTGATAAAAGTTGTTAGAATATATCGTGCATCAAAGTTTTTAATTATGTATAGGGACGCAAAATATTTGAAGCGTTTTGCCTGATTCTTGATTGGACCTGTTTCTAGGAACAGAGGTTATCTGTGATGGCAGCTACACCACGTTGACTTGTGGTAAGATAGATTTTCATTGTTGCAGTTTTTGTTATTGTTGTTGTTATTATTACTCTGTACATTCAAGATTATTCAGGCACTTCAGATTCAACCTGTTCTAATGTTCGTCATATCACGTTTTTATTGAAATACTGGATGTGTCAATACTAGTCAATTTGGGTTCGGGTAATCAAAGTTTGGTTTAATCTGGGAAAGATTGAATGCTTGTCTTTTGTGTTACTATACAGGAAATAGTACAGTCTCCATTCTTAGAGCTACGTACGGACGCACCGATCATACAACTTGTATTAATGGACTTGCCAACAATTTAACCAGCAACACCAACTGTAGCTTTAACGCTCGTGCCAAAGTTTCCACATTGTAAGTTTACTCTAGTTCGAGTAAGACTCTTGCCATCTACAGTATGCTTTCCAAAAACATCTTGACTGTTAATGTATTTCCATTATTAGCATTAATTTGAGAAAGAAATATACTAAATGTTTGTTACTTATAATCTTTTTTTGCTCAGCCATTTAGTATGACACAACACCTTATTTTATTATTTTACAGGTGTAATGGAAAGAACAGATGCACTCTGGATGCTTCAAACACTAATGCTACAGATGCATGCCCTGGAACTAAAAAATACCTGACTGTCACCTATACATGTGCTCCACCTCGTAGTAAGAACCTGTCATATCTGTGCTTCTTACCAGTACTATTTTCTCCACTCGCTTTATAAACATTTGGTGTTAATGACTTTATAAAAGAATACAATACATTTTGATGCTATTTATTATTATAAAAAGCACTCTGAGAATCTGCAGGATTTTGAGGTTAGGATTAGAGTTTAGAAGTGGGGTCAAGTGTTGCGTTTAATTTATAATGAATGACAAGTATTAGGGATTGACTTTGGAGTTTGAGTTTATGGCTTATGGTTGGGGTTAGGTTTAGAGTTGAGATATAAAGTTTGAGTTAAGGTTTAATGAGGTTGTGCTTTAGAATTGATAAGTTTGAGTTATGTTTAAATGTTGGTTATTGCCTAACAGAAATGCAATTATTAGGGTTAGGGCTAAAAATTAAGGGTTAAGGATAAAGGTTAAGATTCTTGTCAGGCTAAGAGTTATAGCTTATAAGTAGGGTTTCTTTAAAGTTTACCTTACTTTTTCAATGGAATGTAACATAAATATGTCGGATGTTCTTATGCAATAAAATTCAATCACTTATTGTAATTTCTATAGAAACTGTTGTGGCATGTGAAGGCAGTAATGCTACAATGACATGTGGTGAGTACTTTTCCTGTACGTCTGTATTACATTCTAGAAATATCACTGTCATGATAGTTGGCATGAATTTCTGGCCACACCTTTGGTCATTGTGTTACATTTTAGATAACCACGCCATTAAAGTCTACAAAGCGAACTATGGTCGAAGTGACATGACCACATGTTCTGCTGGATTCCCCATCTGCCAGGTCTTCAATAAGAACTGCACCAAAAGTGACTCACTTACCACTGTTGTAAACAGGTACTATTAACTTAACATTAACACCAGGCCGTATTTTTGTATAAACATGTTATAATTATTATTTATATATATATTTGCAGATGCAATGGCAAGAATAGCTGTGTAGTACCTGCCACCAACCAGGTCTTTGGTGATCCATGCAGTGGCACTTATAAGTACCTGAGCGTTGAGTATTCCTGTTTGTAACTGTAAGTGTCTCTCTAGTACACTTTACACCACATACAGGTAATCACTGCAGTGCAAAAGAGTAACAAAATGTTAAAAAAAAAAACATAAACCACAAATGAATTAAGTTTATTTTACTGGTCAGATGATAGTTGAAGTCCTGGAAATGGATTTTCATTCGTTACTTGTGAATAGAATATAATAACTGAATAAATAAAGCTAAATAAAAGTTAAAATTAATTAATGTAAAATATTTACATAAACAGAAATATTTTCCAACCATTATCTAGTTTTACCACCGCTTAATACTATTTAGCATCAAGTTTGACACACACTTGGTGAAGACATAAAACACCCAAACAGGTGACCATTCTGTTACGGGGTGTTTGTAAGAGGTACAAACACACACAGTGGACAATTATAATATTTCCATTTAACCTGACTGTGTGTCTTTAGACTGGGGAAGGAAACCAGAGTACAAAGTTTTATACATTACTCATGTAAAATCTCTAATTCATCTTCATTTTTTATTTATCCCAACAGAATGATTCCAGACATTTCAGCTTTATCAGCAGTGTCCTTTTCTGCAATATTTTCAATGAAAATTAAAACTACAATTGAAATAATTTATTCATCTAATTTGTTTGATTGATTCATTTGATTAGTTTGATTTCGGTTGGTTTCCATTTGAGTTCCAGCAGCCATTGTTCCATCTCCTACCTTTCTGCTATAATCTTTAAAATTAAATCTTTTTCAGTTTTAATAAAGTACTTTTAATCAAATGCTTCTGTATTTTTGGTGTTTTTGTTTTAATAAAGTCATCTATATTATCTTAAAATGGTTTTGACTGCTTTATTAAAATCATGTGAGTAAATAAAATGTTTTTAAAAATTGTTAAACGTATTTATTTTCTTCTCAGTTACTGCCGATCAGTTTTTTTTGTGACCAATAGTCTTTCCCAGTGGCACTTAGCCATCTGAAAACCAAAGATGTATTGTTTTAATAACATGTACCATTTTCAAAAATATCAAGCTATCATGACACATTTGTTGTGGGCAATTTTGTTTCACTACAGTTTATAAAAAACTATTTCTTAATAAATGCATATAAAAATCTGAACTTTTTTTGAGCCATGTAATAGAAAGACTTTATGGAAGAGTGTTTGCATCAACATTTATGGCTAATGGCAGTAAACTGGGGTGGCACGGTGGCTTAGTGGTTTGCACTGTCGCCTCACAGCATCAAGTCCCAGGTTCGTTTCGATCCGAGGTTCTGACAGTCCAAGACCATGCAGACAGGATTATTGGTGTGTGTGTGTGTGTGTGTGTGTGTGTGTGTGTGTGTCTGTCTGTCTGTCTGTCTGTCTGTCTGTGTGTCTGTGTCTGTGTGACTCTAAGTAGGATTAGGCAGATAATGGATTGATAGGCAGAGATCAATCACAGCAACTCAAACTGAACTATTTAAGTAAATGATTGTAAAGTTGAATAGTATCCTATACAACATGCTTGTATTATCAATATCAGAAAAAACGTAGTAATTTAACATAGTAATTGAAATTAAGTATTCTGCTTATTAGTGGCTCTTGCAACTGCTTATTGTCCTTTAAAAAGCAACAAAAAGTGCTTTTGCTTTGAATGCTGCCTGGATACAAGTAGAAACAAAAAAAAAGATATGATACATTTATTATAACTAATTAAACAATAAATGAAATCAAACAAATTATAACAGTGAAATTATGATGTACTTAACCCTACAACATGAATTGAACATTAAGGAGTTTGGATGCACCATCAATGTTTATTATTATTATTATTTTATTTTATTATTATTGTAGAATTTAGTTGTGTGTTTTATGTGTATTGGTGCCAAAAAGAGAGACAATCACATTTTAGAGTATGTTAATCAAGGTTGCACTATATTCAAATGATACATTTTCTTAATTTATAGAATCTATTTATTTATAGAATTTATCTTTAATTTATAGAAACTGAAGATTAGTATTTTCAGATTTTACTGTAAAGGGACCGGCCACACCTTTTGGGGCAGCCAAAAGTCATTGACGGCAACAGAGGCCTGGTAATGCTAACAAAAGACAAGATTCATCATTTAAATACTGCTGATGAGGTAAACATGTAACAGCACAGTGCACCAAACCCACTTAACAGTGTCCATGTCAACACCATGTTTTGGAAAGCATTTAAAGACTCCAGGACCTTGTTATAATTTGGTAAAAATGAGATGTCGAATATTTTTTACGAGTTTTGAAACGCAAACAAAAACCATTGCCTGGTGGGAGGCAGACCTGACAGCCAGGACCTGGTGATTACAGAACTGGGCATGTGATCGGACGGATTGCCAGGTTCAATTCCCAGAGTCCTAACCCCTATATGCTCCCAAGCACTGTAACTAGGGTTGCCCACCATTCTGGGCACATGTGGTCACTGCCTATAGTGTGTGTTTAGTAGTTTGTGTTTCACTGCACGGAATGAGTTAAATGTGACTGATTAATTATCCTGATACCAGTTATTCAGTCAAAGACGAGGAACAGCAGACAAATACATGCCCTTACAAGAGTGTTATTTCATAGATGTAATCAAGAATATTCTTTTGTCAAGCAGTAACCAGACCAGTTTGTATAAAAAACCACGAACAAGGTGTCGCACAAAGGACAGTATGTTATCTAATTATTAGCTTTAACGGTAGGGTAATTATATGACGAACCTTGGGAGGCGTCAGAGTTATTACATTTTTTGGGTGTGTTGGGTAACGGAAAACAATTGGACACACAAAGAGAACAGTATAGTTCGGGTGGTACACGGGTGTATTTAAATTAGTAAATGGTTTTTTGTCTCAATATGTTTTTAATGACTTGTAATGACTCACGTCTGTTACTGGATAAGTACAGATCAATTCCAAAAAAGCGAACACTTAGAGTCTTAGGCACAGCTTTGCCACATTCAGCATCACTATGATTTGTCTGAAGCTCAGTCTGCTCACCTGTAAGTAAGCCATACTTTTTGTTTTTATTATACAGGCTAATTATATATGACTTTTATTTTGTAATTTGACATTTTGTTGAAGGTTATTTTTTAACAATGTGATTTAACTAGTCAATTTGGTCTTAGGTGCAATGGGTATGATAGATAAAGTTAAGTAAAACATAAAAAATACTGAAATTATAAATTATAAACATATTTAGTAACACATTATTTTATAGTGTTTAAAACAACATGTAACACTTTGTTTAGAATGCAATTATAATATCAAGACAAGAAATATATACAACTACCAGGCAAAATATTCTGACCACTGATAGATGGTCAAGATGATAAATCTGAGCAATTTGGCTAACAAGGGCCAAATTGTAAAGGCTGAAATAATGTTTATAGACTACTGTAAGATTCCATGTTTGTGTTTTCTCTTATAGTGCTCATTGTAGCCCCTGTCTCTGCAGGTAAAAAGTATTCTATTCTATTTTATTCTATCTGTTCCATTTTAACCAACCTGAACATGTGTTAGCATAGAATCATCCCCATTGTGACACATAATCATGTATTTTTACAGAAAATGTAGTCACCTGTAATGGAAATGTTCAGCGCCTAGCTTGTGGTAAGTTTAAAATGTTTACATTTTAATCAGCCTTTTAGCAAGTGATTGAGGGTAACTGTGGTGGGCCTTGAACTAAGAGCCATTCTACTGCAAATTTAGTAAAGTAACAGTCGCCGACCCACCTTATTTTTTATGCTACCCATAGCGAGAACTATTTACACTTATAAATTCTTGTCCTCAGATAATGGAGTGATAAATACACAGACGGTTTTCTACGGCCGGAGAAGCCAAAGCCGCTGTAACATCAACCATTCCACATCTGAACTGACCAACACCACCTGCTCATCCAATGTAACCAGCACAATTGCAAATAGGTATATATTTTAAGTGTTTTATTACACACAGTTTTCAAGAGTCTGAAGTGAATATCATAGTTGCCCTAATGGTCTGGGACTGTCCTTATAAAATGTCCATAATATTTGTCTTAAAGTAATTGTAAGTTTTTATCCTACACACTCATTGACTACTGACTCATTTAATTATCTAAACCGTTATGAAAAAATTAATAAACTAAAAAAGGTTACATTAATAAAAACTTATTATTGACCAGGATTGAAATGGAAGTTCTTAATTCGAACACTGAGTGTCGCTACAAATCAGTTTAACGATGTCTAGCGCTCATTACATTAATGGCGCCACACGTCTGAACCAACATGGCTGCTTCCGAGTAATTCCTGAGAAAATGATTCGTGTTAGGTTATTGGTTCAGGACTTGCACACTATGGGTAGATTAGTTTTATCATTAATACTCACACTTAATCATCAAAATTAATCGAAATAGCCCTTTTAAAGGAATAACCTCTTAATCTGCCTTTATTTTGTAAACTGGGGGTGCCAGTTCATATTTGTCATAATACAGATGTTGACACATATACAGATGTACAGTACAACGAAATGTTTCTCTTCGCATATCCCAACTTATCTGGAAGCTGGGTTCAGAGCGCAACGTATGGCACCCCAGGAGCAGACTGTTGGGTCCTTGCTCGCTCAAGGACCCAACAGTGGCTGTGTAGCAGAGCCTGGACTTGAACCCCCAACCTTTGGGTTCACAGCCCAATGCTCTACCCACCAGGCTACACTGTCCCTACATTTTGCAGTGATCTTGTATAGAATAGTATAAGATGACCAGACATATCCTCTTTTTGAGACGTAAAAATGTCCAGGCAGATTTTCACATGCATTTTTTTGTTATTAAAGTTCACATAGACTTTTGGTAAGCACCCACTTTCATCCCATTCAGTTTACCTACAATTTTAGGTGTTGTGCCAAATTCAGACCCGACTTCCTTCGCATACAAGCACGTCGTGAAAGCAAACGAACACAACACATGACAACATTTGGCACATTCTTCATCATTTTTGTTCTGTTTCTCTCAAACAGATGCAATGGGCTAAAAGAGTGTGAGTTTAAGACAGACTTACTTGGCCTTACTGACCCATGTCCTGGAATTTATAAGTATATCAACACCACTTATACTTGCGTCACTGCTCGTGAGTAGCTATTAAATAACAAACAAATCTAATCAGTATTTAATCAGAAGAAAGTGTGACATGAGGGAAATTATAATTTTGTCTTTTTAATGCAGGAACAAATGTCATCTGTGATGACAGCTACAACACACTGTCTTGTGGTAATTATGTCCGTTTGTTATTCTATTTGGTTTACAGATTAGTTCTGGCGTATCTTTAACACACTTTTTTTTGTGCCCCTCTATAGGTAACGATACAATGTCCATTCTGAATGCTATGTATGGTCGCACTGACACTACAACATGTACAAGTGGACTTGCCAGCACTTTGACAAACAACGCCAACTGTAGCTTTAATGCACGTTCAAAAGTTTCCACGATGTAAGTATGCTCTTTTAAGTAGTTTAGGGTTTTATATACATATATTCAGTTTCATGATTTTTAGGATCTCAAGTCATCGCTGTTTGATGAAAACCACATACAATCACAAAAAAGTACAAATAAAGAGTGTAGCTAAAATTACTGATAAAATTAATTTCCGTTCTGATAGAAATGTCTTATTTTTCTTTTACAGGTGTAATGGAAGAACCAGATGTGCTCTTTATGCTTCAAGTGCCAATTTTACAGATGTTTGTCCTGGAATTAGAAAGTACCTGACTGTTACCTATATGTGTACCCCACCACGTAGTGAGTACCTCTTAAATCTAAAAAGCTACAAATTCAAATACTACATTTTCTGTACACAATTTTCTATGTAATTAAAAATAACAAGGTTCTGTTTTTTGCAGTAACTGTTGTGGCATGTGATGGGAACAACGCAACACTGACATGTGGTGTGTACCTTTTTTACATTTAACATTTACTATGACATATTTTATTTTCCAGTAAGTAATTTCTGTGTCATTTCATGTTTTTCATATTAGGCAATCGGACAGTTAAAGTTTACAAAGCAAGCTATGGTCGAACCGATTCCACCACATGTTCTGCTGGACTCCCCCTCTGCCAGGTCTTCATTACGAACTGTTCAGCGAATAACACCTTAGCCACTGTTGCAAACAGGTAATTTTTAGCACCAGCTTAAGATCAAAGCATCCTTAAATATTTATACATAATACATAGCTTTAACTTCTAATCTTTTCATTTTTTGCAGCTGTAATGGGAAGAACGGTTGTGTCATACCTGTCAAAAACCAGGTCTTTGGTGATCCCTGCCTTGGTACTCACAAGTACCTGCGCGTTGAGTACTCCTGCATATAATTGTAAGTATCTAGTAACCAATACTTTCCAATAAATTAATAAACCACTTAAATGCAATTTACAAATGAATTAAGAAAAATGTCAATCAAAATGTCAGTCAGCACTGTCAATCAAAAATCAATATACCCTTTGAACCACAAGCTCAGTTCTCTAACCACTAGTCAATGGTTCAGTACATCATAGGGTAATCTGTTCACCCTCTCTGTGGACATCATTGGGGTCCACAGCAGCAATTTGACTAAACTATATTAGGAGTAAATGGGGGTAAAATGCAAAATGTACATAAAGATATCTTAGAATATCAAAGGTAATTAAAAAATTATTTTGTGTTAAATTTGTGTTATGGTTTTATGTTTTGTATGCATTGTATGTTATATGATTAATATTATACATCTGATGTTCTACATCTAATGATTTTCGATCTTTCTACCTACAGAACAAGATGGTTCTTTCATTTCTTCAGCATGCAAACAATCCAAATTATACTAATGATGAGTGTTAGTGTTTCTGTATTTATTATTACCTAATGTCATAATTAAGCATGATTTCATATGATTACTTTCTCCTTGATTATTTTTGTTTAATGAATTAAACTTGGAAATGTCAACTGGACAATCTGTTGTTTTTGACTAATAAAATCATTATAAATGAGCATCTTTTCATTATTTGATTTTCTAATGATTATAAGGACCT
>JAOTRQ010074875.1:0-22436 GCA_028565875.1 Hoplisoma paleatum
ATCAAACTGGTCGCCCGCCGCATTAGTTGGTACCCCAAAAGTAGCCCGCAGCTTCAAAAAGGTTGGTGACCCCTGGTATAGACTGTAGCGGACGATTTGATTCAAACCTTACAGTTATGACTGCACGTGACAACTTGGTAGTTGGATTTGAACCAAATGATGCGCATCAGACTCGAGAACCACTTAGCTTCTCTCTCCACACTACAGACGAAGATGTTCGACTCATCTTCCAACGTCAGACAGCTGATTTGAAGCCAAATAAGGATGCAGATATTACACTCCAGCAGCACTGACATGACTCATTCATGTTTGCTAGCATGCATGTGCACTTATGTAACCAAGGAAAGCATCAAATTCTAAGCTGGTCTGACTACACTTCACAATAAAATCGCAAGCTGTGTTGTGTAAATTCTGTTGTCTGAACATGTTACATTATTTAATAGATTTAAAGCCGAATATGGGGTATGAAACACACTATTTCTATTAGAAAGGGTGCCCCAAATATGTACTTCTTCAACTTTCTACTCTGCATCCTTGCTATGTGCTACATCCTGCAGATTTACTTCCAGATGCCTTTCTTCTTTAAAAATGAATTACAATCCAAGGTCAAAGCTGCTGTAGTAGCTGACAGTAATATTAACACAGGAGGACTAGGGTGCTCTCTCTGGCAATAAATTGGAAATCAGCTTTCCTGCTCTAAATCGCTGACAATAACATCAGACCCCAGAAAAAAAATTCTGTCCACTGCTAGCTTTTTTAACAGTAAAAGATAAAGCTACAAGAAACCGCTGGCAGCAATGATGCATCGTTTTTTAACTGCTAAAGGATGACATATCCCTGCATAGAAATGATCTAGAGTTAGGATACATGCTTAACAAATCTGTAAAAGTCAAGATATGGTTTAACAATCTTTACGAATAAAGAAAAATACCAAAAGTCACATTTCTGAGGCTTCTTATTCTTTTTGGAGTGCCTGCTTCAAGACTGCATTCACAAGTTAGTGCCCAAACTGATGTAATTTTACTATTCATATTAGCATTTTATGGTTGTCTGTATATCAGTGAACTGAACAGATTGAACTAATAAAGTGGGCTGTGTGAACGAAGCTTCACTCTGTAGAGATTCATTAGAAGCTACAGGGATTTAACCATTTAAGGCCAATGGAACACGCCCAACTTTTTACCACTGCAGTGTGTAGCAAATGAAGTCACGTTTCTTAAGCTGGCATGGTGTGTATACCAGGTCTGGAAAGTGTTCCCAAATAATTCACGTTCATGGGCAAGATGGAACTTTCAAGCAAGGCAATACGATATGTCACATGAATAAAAATGGCCCACACTGGCTAGTAGAGCATGTCCAAGACTTACAAGTTTTATCATTACCCTATATTTCCTAGACTTGATAATTTCATAAAGTGCAGTTGCCATGTTTGGCAGTAGAATTCTTCAACTATACCTGAAAAAAAGTGCTAAATGTTTTTTTGCTTACCTAGGTTCTGTATCTTAGCAGCAATGGTATATCTGAGGTAAAGTTTCTTAAAGTTTTAATTATTTACCAGCAGGAATCCCGGACCAATGCACCAGCTGATCAGAAGCCTCAGTCAAAGCCTCAGTACAAATTTGCAGGAACGTCTTTATCAAACCTGGAGCTTAGCTTTGTCATATCTTTTGTAAATGCATCCACAAAGAAAGAAGCATTTGCTACGAAAGGAGAAATGTTTTCATCTGTATTCACGTCTGATCCTCAGAACTCAAAAGGAAACTAGATTAAATCATATCCAATTACGAGCTGTGTTAAATGTTAATGAAAGTTACAGCATGTACTTATTAAGATAAATCTGTAGAGACTCTTCCTTTCATCTGCATAACAATAAAACATGTCTGAATTGTTCGCTCAGCACTGCCTAGCCCTTAGCAGCCATTCGAGATGGTTTATCCTGCGCTGGATTCCCTCACCCGATTACTGTCTGATGTCAGATGAGCACTAATAAAACCACTGATGCATTCATATGATGAGGGCGAATGGAATGAAACGAGTAACTGAATGACAATCAGAAACACAGTTGGGTTCTTTTAGATTAGGGTTTTTCAATCTGTCCACAACCTCATATGCTGAGGTCTGCACTTTTGAGCATTTCAGACCGACCGTTGCCATATGTTAGGGCCAAACTGAGGAAAACTCTAATTACCTGACCTAAACATAACTTTTATTTGGAAAAACAATCGAAATTACACGTTTGAATCAAACAATTGGTGCCTGCCTGCCTGCAACACGTAGCTTATAAAGAAAGTCATGTTTTGTAGGCTGGCCTGGCATTGACTGATATGGATACCAAGCCAGCCTTGCAGATCTGAAACACATATC
This sequence comes from Hoplisoma paleatum, assembly GCA_028565875.1. NCBI lineage: Eukaryota > Metazoa > Chordata > Actinopteri > Siluriformes > Callichthyidae > Hoplisoma > Hoplisoma paleatum. The sequence continues at coordinate 2,365 of JAOTRQ010074875.1, forward strand.
TTGTGGTGGATGGGCTCTTGAAGCAAGACAATGCAAAATATATTTGCCACATGTGAACCAAAACTGTGAACCAAACCTTTTTCATTCTACAGCAGTGCAAGGTCTTATAATAAAATCCCATACAAATTCAGATATTATTAGAATCCGGCTCAAGAAAAGAAGACTGTTATATCCACATACACAGGTATGAAAGACAATGTCCACCAAGCTCAGAGACAAGAGTCTACATAGTTTTGGCCAGGTCGTTTTAAACAAGCAAATGCAGATAATAAGCAAAAGTTTTGCCTACGACTGAACGGAACTCTCCAGAAAACTTGACTTAGTTTCCAGCTTGGATTTTTTTATTCAGGTGGTTTGAAGCGACACCAAAGAAATTCACTGAACTTTAATCCTTCTTTTTTCTGCTGCGTCAGTCTTTCTTCACTTCCACTTGCAACCTTCATCATGTGTCCTTTCTGACTGAGCAGACATGAATACTCTATTTTTAAAAGAATTTCGTTCTTTCACCCTGTTCAGACACAACGCAATGCAGATTTTTTTTAAACTCTTGATCTGCTTCGAAGGTGTTCAGAGAGAGAAAGCAGCAAATAAAAAAGTAGATAAAGTAGTCAAAGGACATCGGAGAAAAGTGAGCAGAATAAATCTACACTGGAAAAATAAACAAAATGACGATGAAGAAAACAAACAACAGAAATTAATTTTAAAAACATTATGAATATTGTTAGAAACAACTAGAATAAACATTAAAGGGGGGGGAGTAGAAGGGCAAAAAAGGAAAAAAAGTCAGAAGTGAGGGAAAGAAAAGTGAAATAAATAAAAAAAGGAGGAAGAAAGAAAGAAAAAGAAATATGTAAATAAATAAAGGTGGGATTTTGAGAATTTTTAACTAGACTAGCAAGCATTCATTTTTTATATTCACCAATCTATAACTAAAATAGCTGAGGGCATAAAGTAATGACCCCTTCAGGATTAATGAGGTCTCAATGGACACCAGAAAGTTGAGTTTCTTTCCCGTTGCCGAGCTTGCTGTCCATACCATAGACATTTTATAAACTGTCCATGAACTTTATATAAAGGAAACGGACTGACCAGACAAGAAGCAATGGAAAGATGAAAGTGAAGAACGACAGAAAGAAAAATAAGGCAGAAAGAAAGAAACAAAAAAGCAAGTAAGCATGCATGAAAGATAAAAATATATAAAAGAAAAGAAGTAATGTACTAAACTACTATGTAATAACCAGAGACTAAATTCCCTGATGAAATTAATATATAGCGTTTCCTTCACCAGGAAGAAAGGAAAGACTGTATGGCATTCATTGATCAAAGGTAGGAGTCGAGAGAGTGGCCTGGAAATTAGACAACTCTTCATGTGATGCCACTAATACTACACATCCAACAGCTTCACCTCAGCCTGACGTCTGGAAGGCTCCAATATGTAGTATTTCATTCAGTTGCTTGTTAAGTTGAATAAACGGAGATGGATTACGATATCTGGAAAAACCCTCCAGAGATTTAAAGGACGTTCACTTTGTCCCTAAAACAGATGGTCCTTGTTTTGCTTTTTATAAAATACACAAGATACATTCTGGTCCATTTGGTGAACACATGGAGATCGTTTCTCAAAATCTTAGCAGATTTCCCCCCCACTTCAAATACCATTGAGACCATACAAGCTATTGATGATGACAGCCAACCCTTAATTTTTTCCCATCTGTACATGAATTAGAGATTCTTACTGACTCTCCAACTTTTAAAAAATCCCAGCAGCCTCCTGTCCACCATCACCAACTCTGATTATACCTCTACATCCCAAAGGACACCATTGAAACCATTCATTGTCTTTCAGTTGTAGACCCACATCTGCACTTTCCTTCTTCCATTTAAAGAGACTATGCCAGTGGCAGTCATCAAATCCAGCTCTCCTTCAGAAACACAAGTCCCATACCACATAATTGCACATAAGGCAGATTTCTCCTTATAGATGTCAGATCACTTTCTGCATATGAACCCTAACAAGACTGAGATAACACACTGGGAGGTCATTAATATGACCACTTTCTGTGGCGTTGCTGGCGTTAAGGACTGTAGAACATATTTGTGGAATTATCCGGGCTCATGTATCCACGTGGGAGGCACTCTGAACCCATCTGTGTATAAATTAAACTTGCAGATGATCTGCCTCCCATACATCCAGAATGTCCTCCCAAGGAAAGTGTATTTTCTCAATGCTATATCACTGCGCACTTCAGAAAACCATCAAACCATCTACAAAACCTTAATGTTGTAGTGTTCCTGCTTGGCTTAGTTGTCCTAACCCAATCACATGGTTCTATTTTATTTTACGGAAATATCGGCTATTCCACATTACAGAAGCCTCTAAAAATCAGACCACCATATGACTACAGTTATATATTTTCTGAATAAAAGATTAGTTATCCAGCATTTGGAAATCACTTGAATTTGAAGGGTTAATCCGGCAGCCCTGCTTTTTTATCCCGTCATCACTTTTTTAAACACAGCTGTGTGTGCAGGTGTGATGTGAAAGATTTAAAGGTTGCTCTGTGTCTGGCTGCAAAGCTTTGGCTTCCCAGTGGGAAAGATAAGGTTGGAAGAAAATCTGGAGGAAAGAGAACTTAAAAGTGTTTATTTAATCATGTCATAAATCCCTAGACATTAAACTGTTTAGATTATATTTCCAGCTGTGCTTCAAGAAAGTCAAAAAATCACCATGAAGAAATATTATCAGTAAAGTTAGAAACTTTAATTTAAAATATATTAATGACTGTGGCACAGATGGATATAGCTGTGCATTTGCTTAATCTGCGTTTTATTTCTAACTTTATGCTTAATGTATCTTGATTATATTAGCAGTCGTTACTCGGCTTAACTGACTTTGTATTTGGAATCTGACACAACTTTCTGATATCCTGATGCAGTAAATACCATCGTGATAACTTCTATATCTGCATTTAGTCTTAAGAATCAACCATGTTTGATGATTTTGCTATAATCACACTACGATATACTTGTTACAGCCTTCCATGTTATTAAATTAATTATTTTTAGTTTATTTCAGCACGTTCCATCATGTATAAGGCGACACGATGGCTAATTGGTTCAGCGCTATTGCCTCACAGCAAGGAGTCCTGTGTTTCATTCTCGAGTAGACCTGGCCTTTCTGTGCAGTTTGCACAAATTCCCACAGACAGATTCAAATTGTAGCAACAAAGGGTAAGAAAGGTGTTGAGAAATAAGCCTAAAAACTTCTAAACTATAAGATGAATAAAAAAAATATCTAAATATAATTGCTCCAAGTTTTGTGCCAATTGGTCCTGGAATCAAAGTTTCTAGCATGCCTGGTGCAGGTTATATTTGCTCTACAATGCAAAAAAACACACAAAAACACTGGACTTACCTTCACAGCCTCAGCATGAGTCAACTTTTCAAAGACTTTGTCATTTACTTTCAGGATCTGGTCTCCAACTCTCAGTCCTTCTTTCTCGGCCAGCGAGCCCGGTTCGACCAGAGACACAAAGATCCCAACACCGTGTTCAGAACCACCACGTATACTAAAGCCCAAGCCCTCGTTACTCTTGTGCCTTTTCAGAGTCACCTGTCTGACCTCGCCTGGAGGCTCAGGTATGAAATGCTTGCCCAGTAGCGGAACCAGAGCTTGTCCTGTCTTCCCATCACTGCTGGTGCTCAGACTATCAGGAGAACCGTACCGAGCTGCGTGAGATGTAGGTAGAAGCGCGAGTGTTGTTGGAGACGAGTTCGAGGCAGTCTCCAGCTCTCCATTTCTGGTAGCCAGCAAATCAGACTTCAAATAAAGTCCCTCTGAGGTGTACCGGTCAAACAGGAGCTGGTCCGAACGTGGGATGACCAGACGCAACATGGGCAGAAGCTGTCGTTTACTGGGAGCATCCAAGATTACCCTGAGCGTCTGGACAAGATCAAAAACGTTGCGCTTGGCATGGTAGACGTTGAGGCAGTGTACAAACTGCTCACGCTCCGGGTCACTCAGAAGCAGATTGAGGGCATCGTGCAGCTTTCGGACATTGGCCGAGAGTGTCCGGGCGCTGGATGCCACTGAGCCGGCCGACGAGGAGCTCAGCGACACTAGCTCCAGGTCAGTGCTCATTCTCCTATTCACCCGCCACTCCAATTCTGGTAGCCCTCAGTTTCCACAAGGATTAGGGACGCTTGCCTGGGCGAAGAGGCGGCATGGGCAGTGGGGCTCTGATGGCCAGCACAAGGTGGCACGAGTCTTGGATGCCACTGTTCATGCTGATCGTCTAGTCAGGGAGCTTAGAAGTGGTTTGATCCATCTGTCTTGAAGGCCACAACATACCTAAAACATTTGTCAGTAACACCATTCTTATTTACGCTAATTATGAACTATATTGCTTATGCGTTTACTTACAGCTGATGTCAAACATTCTTTATGTAAAGATCCAAACATCCTTTATACATTTTAAGTTTTTTTTTTCATATGCATATATTAAAAATCCATAAAGCAGCATCGGTTATTATTGTACAATATTCTCGAAAGTTCTCAAATTTTGTTGCAGGCAGTAACTAGGGTTGACGAAAACTGGTGACTTCTGCGTGTCCATAGAACCCGAGCAAGTACATAAAACAGTGGTCCCTGCGAAGGACTCCTAAGAAAATGGGTTGCCCTGGATCCAAAAGAAAAACAATCCGCATGTTGTGACGTAATCCATAAAGAACAATCGCGTTGTCCTCAGTCAAGCGAGCTTTACGTCGACATGCTGTAAGTTGACGCCAAGACGGTTGATTCCTGACATGACAGTAAGCTGTTTGTAACAAGTGCAAATATGACGGATAATATTCTTTATGATACTAAATAAGACATACATGAACAGACATGGTTAACATTAACAAGTATCAGTGGTTATCCATAAGTCAGTTTCAGGTGTAACGTCGTTTCTCGTCGCTTCTTCTTTAAAAACGGCTCAAGTAGCCTAAAAGAGTATCTAATGTCTGTGTTAAAACAGACATCAACCCGACACCACCTTACCTGCTCAAGGGACACTAATTTACCCCCTGAAAGAACGGAAAAACCCTCCACAGAAGCGACCCTCAGGTCGGACACCTCGTCACACAAATAACGGTTAAATTTCGAACCGACCAGCGAAGTTGGTTTTTCCTGACAGGAAATAAAAACACCGAAAACGCCTCTTTAATTCCACATAATTCGAATAAAAGCATCGCGAATGCATAAAATATCCGAATATAATCCGCACTTTGTGAGTTTTAACACATTTATAAGAGAAATAAACACGACGCACCGAACACCTCAGCAGACCCGAGAGAACTGACTCCGCTCTGAGGTGAGTAGCTTGTACCGCTAACAAATGAATCACTGAGAGTCGGTTCAATAAGTGACTCAAAAGAACCGATTCCCAACAGAACTGTATGTACTTCAGGAAGGAATTTCTTATAGCTACCAGTTGCACCTAAAATGTAACTCATTTAGTAACCGAGTTACTGTTTTATAAAAGTAACAACAGTATGTGAGGCTTAGTGATCAAGGTACTATGCTGAAGGTCGTGGGTTCTAGATCCACCATTACCAAGTTGCCATTTTTGGCTCCCCGAACGAGGCCTTTAACCTTGCTCAAAATGCTCAGTTTAAATAACCCTATTAGGTCTGTTTAAAGTTTTAAAAGGTGTCAATTTATGAACACTTATAGCCGCTATATGTAGTCGCAGTTCCTGTCTGAAAGAGCATCGAATCAAACCAGCTAGGATAAAGGAACTTTTTATTAAGTAACATGTATTATTATCAGTAACAGGAATGGCTTTGGGAACATCGTAGAAGAACAGAATAGGCCTAGAAAATTTAATCAATAGACAATTTGTTCCCGTTCTAAGTTTACTGTTAATTAATTAAACAATTGAGATTCACAAAAGCTCATTATTACTTGCACCGTTCTCTAAGATTTGGAACAACTTCATCATTTTGGTTTCCTTTCTCACAACTGGACACTGAACAATGTCGACATTTGTATAGACAAATGAGCCTGTATGGCTTCCCATTCCATAACCATGTGCATTAATTATGAGTTGGGGATCCCAATTATTTATTGATTAAGTCACGCCATGTCAATTCAGACTCCTGGCGACCATATGGCGACAGTGTTTCTTTGGGTCATTAGACTTCTTAATGGCTTGTTAATTCTCTCTCACTGCTGGACGCCGTTTTCTCTTTAATACCATAATAACTAAACCTCTCATCATTGTTTAAAATGACAAGTCTACTAACCAGTTTTCTATCCAATAAATCTAGAAAATATATAGTAAATCTATGGATTATACAGTTTTGTATAATCCATCAGAGCTGTGATTATTGTTCCCAGCATCTGTTACTTTTATCCGTGGGATTTTTGTATTAATTTATTCTTCTGTAATTCCTCCATAGGAATTTAATTTATTGCTATAAAGACGGCTGGCTTTGGAAATCGCTTGGGATCGAATCAAAGCATGGGGACATTTCTCATGTTTTCTAAAAGAAGAAATGTAAATTTTATTATGTAAATAAATTGGCGTGAGCTAGAGCCAGCAGCTGATTCTATTCGATTTGGGAGTTGAATCAGCATAAAAATCTAGTTTCGTGCATAAACTTGGTTAGAAGAGAAAATAAGCGATTTGAGTAAAGAAATAGCTTTGTGCTTAAGCTTTAACAGACAAAGTTCTTATTTTACTATGAACGTTTACAATAGAACTATGAAGTTGTCACAGTTACACTATGAAAAATGGTTCAAACTATGAATTACAATTACTTAATTTTTTTATTTCTGTCCGTCCATCCATTTCAATTTTTTTATTTAACCTGCCTGCATGTTTGTGGACTGTTTGAGGAAGCCTGGAGTTACCCGGATGAAACTCACACAGACATGGGGAGAACATGCAAACTGCACACTAAAGTTCTCGGATCGCCTTAGCTGGGAATCGAACCCAAGACATCTTGCTGTGAAGCTGAAATGCTATCCACAAAGCCACTATGTCACTCTTAATATATATTTTTAATATAATTCCAGTATATTACTGTACTGATGAATGAGTTAAAAAAAACATTTGAAATTGATTCCCATCAAAACTCCTCATTTGGATCATAATCATAATTCGTTAGGAATCAAACACCAAAACAGAAATGAGGTGTTATTAAGTGTGATCCCGTTGCTTGGTAACCTCACATGTATATTTGAATATTGATGTTTATTTGTTGTCTGATTGAGAATCATTCGTTGACAATATCAGGGGTTTGTACTCAAATTTTCCTCCTGGTCTGAAGAAGTGGATTCAGGTACAGGTACATAAATTAACAGGTAAGGTGAGCTGTTCAGTGTGGAGTTTGCATCTACTACGGTTTCTAGCCAAAGTCCAAAGACATTGTATTGTGTGTGTGTGTGTGTGTGTGTCTGTGTGTCTGTGTGTGGTTGTCTCCGTACCGTGCTGAAGACTGGCAACCTGTTCAGGTCTTTACTGTATTCTTTCAGTATGTGTCCCACCGTGACCCTAAATAGAATTAAGCGCTAGTAAATGTAGATCGTGAATGGATTTAAATAAACCACATAAGCAATTAAAAACCAATTAACATGGCTGGAGTTCTGATCGCAGTAGCATAGAAACAGCAGAACGAGAGAGAGAGAGAAAGAGAGAGAGAGAGAGAAAGGTTTTCTAACGTACATCCGTCGTCTCTCTTTCTGGCATTGCAAGCAGCGTCTTTGTTTCTGCCATGAGTCATTTCCAGCTGTAGGTTTTTGATTATATTATCAGCAAAATGCAGCAACGGATGCAGAAAAATCTACTGAAATGTGTCGCTACCATCATCCGAACATGACCAGTTTGTAGATGTCCAGTGTCACAGCCACCCAAGGTCAGAAATCTAAGAATAATAGGTGGATGTTCATGGCAGTTCTGTGTCCAAAACAATCATTAGTTCCATTTAAAAAATGCAAAACCTGTAACTTTTTAAAATGCAGTTGGCTGCAGCATTTAATCTAGTGTAGTATAATCTCTAGGGTTCTTTCTGTGAGGTTTTTGTGCAAAGTCTAGCACCCGGTTTCCTTTCATGTGTGATGCACTTTGAAGGTTCAGAACTCTTTTTCGAACCGTTTACCCAAAAGGCTGAATCATAATAGATCAACATGCACGAGTGCAAAATGTCCAAACACAATGAACATGCCATATAATAGTATAATAACACATATTGTGTACCATTGCTTATATGTTCAGATATACAACGGTCAATGAATATTGTACACACAATATTACACACATACAGTTTGTTTGCATCATTAATTGAGCTGGGACACTCGCTTTGTTCTCGACTTATTCTCCGAGTTTTCAGTTAAATGATGGAAGTTCTGTTACTTGTTTATGCACCAGGTGCTCCAGTACAGACCAGCAGCACTTTAGACTCTAAGATCATCTCGTATAATGTATTGTAGTCTATTGTATATCTACTATATTCTAGTTGTTATGCCAGTACCCCAACATTCAAACACACTTTTGAATATATAGACACCCATTGCCCATAAATCAACCAAGCTTTTATTATAACTATTATCACTTTATAGATTAGAGGGGATCTCAGACCTGTATTAACCTTTCATTGCATCCAATTAAAAAATGACATCTTGCCAACAAACGTTCATCACCGGCTAAAATAAGTATAACGAAGAGAAACACGTGCAAGTTGCCAAATTGTAAACGATTCGCAAATGTTGTCGCACATGTTTAGTGGTTAGTATAAGAAACAAAAGAACATCATGCATTAAAGTTAAAGTTGATGGAGTCAAAGCTTCAAGTGTTTTATTGTCAGACGCACAATGCGGAAACAGTTTTCCTAGTACAATGAAATTCTTACTTTGCTACTCACCAAGAATGCTTAATAGATGATAAAAAGATAAACACAACAATAAAATAAACAATAATAACGTAAACATTTTCAACTCTCTGACTTTTTGCTCTTGATTATTATTTACAGTTGTGAGCGTGATTATTATGTACGAGATTCGATTGGGAAACACAACACACCCCTGGTTTGTGTATCTATGTTCTGTAAGTTATGAATTCAGCACAGTTCAGTGCGAGTGTTCTACCTGTTCAATTATCACCGCACCTCAATTAGTGCAAAATGGAAAAGAAACAAGTCTGACATTTCAAGCTTCTCCAGACTACGAGCTCCTTCGTGGAGTTTTTTCCCCCTTTACTGCTCCAGCACACTCTTGACCTTTGCTAGTTCTTCACTATTGATTCGTTTTGGCATCTGTATTGTGTTTCTCCTCATTAAAGCCAATCGTCCTGCATCACGTCTCCTTAGAACGATTCGAGATTTATAAAAATCAGCTCTAATGTTAGTTACAGGAAATCAGTTAATAAATTGAAAAACACAGCTGCTTTTTCCAGCAGTATTTTAAACTCGTTTTCTTGTGTTCTTGTTTCACTCGTGCAAAAAGAAAAAGTTGACAGAAGGTCAAAACAACAAATTAGGGATTTAAACATCGATTACAACAATATTAAAAAGAAAGAATTTAAGACATCAATGACGCCCTGATGAGGGTGTTTGTAATCACAGGTGGAAAAAGTACCTCAAATTAAAGTGCTATAAAATCTACTTTATTTGTTTTAGAAAGTGGATGTTCAAGTCAATAAGTATTTATAATGTGTATAAAATCCAAAGGAAAACATGTTGATAGAACAAAGGCAGACTATACAAGACTTTTGTTGATTTTCCACCTTCAGGCCTTCAGCGTGGTAAAGACGAGCTGATGTTCCTTCCCCTCGCCATGTGCCAAAATCATCGAAAGCTTCTTTCACACAAAGAAAAATGTATTTAAATAAATAGTGTAATTACTTTCTGACTGTATGTTTTTGGACTGTGCTAGGAAACCGGAGTATCACTGAGAAAACCCACACAGAAAACTCTGGTGCGCTTTTGAACCCGGAACTACTTGCTGTGCAATAACTTATACCTAACTAAACATACAGGTTGTAAAAATAGTACATCGAAAAACTACTAAGTAGGTACAAGTAACTAATCCGTTATATATACACCATAATACACATAAAATACATATAAAACATAGAGTAGTATATATAGAAATAACAACAATAAAGACTTAAGACATAGTTACATTAATAACTTACTTTCCACGTCTGTTTGAGGTTGATTTTGAGGTCAAAGATCTTCAGACGTCGCTTCAGAATCGTTTGGAAATAAAATCCTTTTGCAACAGGAAATGAGCGAGAAAGATTCTGAAATGAATTCCATTTTATATACGTTAGTAAGACGTGACATACCCGCCCCCCCCACCCCCACACACATTGGGCCATAACGGTGCATTTTGAATAATAGGTGAATCCTGTGGTCCACGTATAATTCCTTATAGTGGATCCATAGAGCGAGAATTTAAATCTTTATAGCTCATGAAAAGGGTAAAAGTGGAACTATTATTTATAGTCGAGAAGAAGTAATGAATTCCATGTGGGCGTCCGACGTCGCGTTCCACCCGTCCGTAATAGGCTGTATCACGGCTATTAGTCTAAAATAGTCCTTTAGGCGGGTGCTCCCTGTGGAGAGCTTGTCAGACCTGTTGTGAGAGTTTCTGTATTCCACCCACACAGCCAAGTCTCAGCCGGAGCTAATCTCCTTCACTAGCCAGACCGGAGACCTTCCTTTGGCTGCTAGAACCAACAATCAAGAACATATTGGGTAAAAAACACTGGTGTAACCCCCCCCCCCCCCCCGATTACACACACACACCACCACAACGTTATTCTTGCACCTCCAGCAAGCAGCTGCCATCCAGGTTTCTCTTTCCCTGCTGGTGATAAAGTGCTATAAAGTGAAGCGATTAGAGCCTGTAGTCAAAGCTAGATTTAAAGAGGTGTTATAAAAAAAAAAGAATAAATGAGCCGATCGCACATTCTGCACTGGAGGCTCAGATCAGGAAAACCGGCGGCAGCCTCAGCACCACGTAAGCTTCTCTTACATTTACAAATTTTCAGCATAATACCCGAACAGCGAATCAAAGGTTAACAGCCTTTTTTGTTGGTAGTGAGGCTTGAACTGGCGACCTTCTGGTCTCCATCTCAGTTACCATAACCTACTAAACAATCACCGGGCCTGCACATCTCTTGCGCAAACTGTCTCGCTTTCAAGTCTGCAGGGAGACAGGTGTGATGTACGCTCATGCCGTCGGCATCTCGGCCCTCATCGACCTTTTCAATGGACCTTTTAAAATGTGAACAGATTGCCATCTGCCTGAGGGCATACTAAACCCGGCGCTGGGTCCGGACGCCCAGCGCGAGTGAACCGGCTGCCTGGATCCGGCATGAAACAGCTGAATAAACCACTCATCTGAACATCTCAAGTCAAGTATATTTATAGAGCGCGATTAAAGGTCAGGCATGAATAAATAAAATAAATAAATAAAACTACTTTTAATAAATACATTTGTTTGTTTATTTATTAACGAGCACATTCATGGACAATTTGGTCTCTTTAATTCGCCTCACCTGCATGTTTTTTTTTTTGGACTGTGGGAGAAAACCGGAGCGCCGGGGTAAACACACACAGACCCGTTGAAGAACATGCAAACGATGCACCGAAAGCCCTGGGTCTACCCGGGAATCGAACCTAGGGAGTGCTGAACCACTAAGCCACCGCGCCGCCTAATAAATATATTCCATGTATGTATGTGTTCTTACTTTAGCATGTATAATTTATAATATATTATGTCATTTATTTGCATCGTCGTCAGAGAGAAATGCAATTTCACTCCTCTGTATCTCCCTGTAAACAAAACAAACACAACAAATAAACAAGTCATAAAAGTTTCCAGCATAGTGAAAACAATTAGAAAGATTCACATACTGAAACAACACAGACCACAAGGGGGAGCATTATAGCAATCCAAACAGTGGCCCACGGGCTGGTAAATTGTCCAGGAGTACCAGTATAAGCAGGAATAAGCGTGTTTATTGTAACCGGTGTGTTGAGTTGTGTTACTCTGGTCTGTAGCAGGAGTACCAGACTTACAGCTTGTTCATGGTATGCAAGATGCAGCAGGTATGGAGGATGAAAACGAGTCTGTCATGACGTTTAAAAATTAGACTTCCTCTCATATTATATCGAAAATGTCAAGAGCTAATTAAGGTTCCAGGTCTCTGCCCCCCTCCCCCACTCGAGCTGACGATTATGTCAAGAGAAGCCTGTAAACAGGACCATAAGGGCGCGGTAAAACACCGCCAGCTTTCACGCCGCCGCAGAAGCTTCTACACACGCCGCAGTTCCTGTCCAGGCCAGACATTTCCTGTGCTGACTGTGTAAGAGGTCCTAGAAACGTGGAGGAACCGTGTGAGATGGACCCGGAGGAACAAGAGCTGACGTAAATCCGCTCAGCGTGACGCTTGTGCTAGCACACCACTGCTGAGATGTGTGTACAAATCTCTTCCACATGGACGTGAAAAGTGCTGACAGAAGAAGATTAGTGATGGACCAGGTGAGCAGCACTAGTGAGTGCACTACCATTTCACCAAACGTCCGGAGGTCTTAGGGAGTCCATGCCTGAAAAAAAGTCGTAATGAAACAGGGTGATAATTGGTAATAATCGGTGATACTTTGTGTTAGTTGGTGATACTTGATTATAGTTGGTGATATCTTTGTTATAGTCGGTAAGTTTGGCACGATAGGATCTGAAAGATCTTAAACTTCCTAGTGTTGGTGATCTTGATCCATCACACCCACCACTAAACAAATAAAATGTGAAAGATCGAATATTACAATTCTTTTATTATTTATTTACAGAACTTTGGAACAAAGCTCCACCCAGCAAACGTAAATAGAAATGACGACACGGCGCAGCGGAAGCAGCCGGAAGCAGATTTTCTACCTCTTAGTGTCTGTAGAAGTGAGCAGAGAGATTCATTCTACAACCAAAATCCTCCATCAGCTCAGCGTTATAAAGAATTCGAGCGCGTGCTGTTTCGTTTCGGTAAGGTTTACGTGAATAAAAGTGACACAGACGATCACTAAACTACATTCAGATCATTCCAGTGTTGAGACCGAACCGCGACGACGGAGTGAGGTCACAGAATGAAAGTTCTGCTCCTGAGGGTGAAAGAAAAAACCACCACAAAACAAACCAAACCAACATTATGATAATAGAATGCAGAGATTCTTTCAGCGATCGACATTATGACATCATAAGAGTCCTGCTCATATTAAATACAATACGTACACATCTTCAGAACTTTAGTATTTAATCTGCGAGATCGAAGTCTTCGGATCGGTCGTCCTTATATTAGTGCTCAATTCACACATAGTTGTGTGTTAAATTAGTCATAAACATTATACTCTGATAAATAACAATGAGTTAAGAATCGATTCCGATATTCGTGTAATAAATCGATATTCAGTTTAAACAGCAGAGGGCACTGCTGCGATTCAACCGCAAGTGCTAATTTGCTCTTTTTTCCAAAATTGTTTTGCGCAGTTTGTACCTACATTTTTTTATTTTTTATGATATACACCATTATGCATGTATATGGTAATGCAGACCTTCAAACAGGGGCGTTCAGAATCTCAGAGCTGATGTGCTAGCGGAATATTTCCTGGCACACTTGATACTTCTGCATCAAATCAGTGTCCAAAGATCCTCTACTAACTACACGTTAAAATGACGCAGACCACAGGGAGGCGCACTAAAAGCCATCAAAACAATAGCGCGCACACTTGCAGTTAAAGTCGTCTCTCTCTGTCCATCGTTGTTGTTCAATATCGATCAAATAAAATCTACAACAACGGTTGAGACTAATACCAGAAAGTAAACACAGACGCAACACAACAGTACAGTCAAACGATCGACATCGCCCTCTAGTGTTGCGGTGGTGAATTACTATAAAGAACTATAAAAGGAAAACACAGGCTTGAGGTCGATGCAGAAATATAAATCAGTGCGGCGGTTCTGGAGGTTTCTCAAAAAACAACAACAACAATAACAACTATTAAATCAAGTCATAAAGCATCACTAAAGTGCTGAAGCTGTCAGGTGAAGTAAACAAATGTTTCAAACCTCGTGAGGCTTGAAGACGCCACTTAAAAGGAGTCTGGAAATAAATAATAATAGATTTTAGAGATCTTAGATGTTTTGGCAGATCTTCATGTTATCTGGAGCTGGAGGTTCTTCTGTCGAGCGTGAGGGACACATGGGGGTGTAATTCTGACGAGAGGGGTGTAGAATGGTGGAAGAAATGTGTCACATAAGTGGAGTCACGAGGTGCATTAAAATGCGATACTGACACTAGTTTGTATGGATGTAACGATTCAATGAGAATCGATATGAATTGATTCATTTTGTCGATTCTTTTGAATCGATTCTCACATTTAAACAGCAGAGGGCGCTGACGTAATATTTGTTTTGTTTAGTATTTTTTTCTTCTAGTTTCGTCAGATAAATAAAAGAGACGCGAATAATTTATTTTCCTTATTTCAACAGGACGTGTTGCCTTTAGAATGACATCCATCACACTTCCCATGAGTCTTTGCTCACTTCCTGCCTGCAGCCAGAACTAGCCGACAGATCGTCGTCGGTTCCGTCGTCCATTAAAATGATTCCACGATTCCTTCAGGATCTCGACAGTAACAAACGACTCGCGTTTCTGTCCACGTGCAGCCGGATCGAAGCCCCCATCCGGCCACATGGGACGGTGGTGATGGACGCCGTCCCGCCGACTGACCTCCACTTCCGAAAGCTCCGCACCTCGGCCGCTACGCAGAGGGCCAGATGGGAAGAGGGTGAGCCTCCGTGTTGAAGATGTATTTATCCAGACTGAGGAACTCGTGGTCGTCGGAGAACAGCAGGAACAGGTACTTCAGGGTCTCGCCCAGGAAGAAGCTCTCCATCTTGTCCCTGGAACCCGGGTTCACCGCGTCCCGAACATTCCCTATAGACGTGTAGCCTCCAGTCGGGACCTGGCACAAAGACGGTGGGTCACGATTTAAAGGATGAACTATAATAAACTTCTGTCTTGAATAAAATAGAACATGGACTTGATTCTGATCGATATTAATTTTCACAAATAAAAGTTTTCAATTTTCAATTTGATTAAGCTGCTCCTGGTAATAAAACGTTTATAAATATTCTGTAATCAGTTATTTCCATTTATAAATTGTGGTGAAGATCAGAGAAGATAAAAGCAGGAACCGGGAAGATCTGATCATATAATCGGGGATTCGACTCACCCTGGTGAACCTGTTAAAGTTCTGCAGAATCTGCCAACCCCAGTCTTGGTATTTAGGGTCCTTGGTGAGTCTGTACATGTAGAACAGACTCTCTACCGTCTCCGGCCTCAATAGATTGTGTCTGTCTGCGGGCTACACACGCACACACACACACACACACACACACACACACACACACACACACACACACAATCAGCCTTCAACAATCAGCATTCAGTGTGTTGTTTGTCCTTCCTCAGTCCACTCTGATTTAGTTCATATATCCTGACCTTAACGTCTATGTCGTGGCCCTTGGGCCCCTTCAGGTTGAAGTAGGCGATCTCGGGACTCAAACCGGTCTCCATCTGCGTGTACATCTGGTAACACGTCTCCATCAGCTGCACCGCCAGCTCCATGTGATTGGCCGGGAGCCCGTGATGCACCCCGAGGGCCAAAGTCCCCGGCAGGAAGCACACCAAGTGGTCCTGAGAGGAATAAATGAAATAAAAAAAACAAAAATAATAAAAACAAACGGAGGTCATTCTTAATCCTCGCAAGCAATCCAGGTTATAAAAAGATTTAATCCAGATCTGGAGATTAAAGAAGCAGATGAAGCGCCCCCGCCACCCCGCCCCGCGCGTCCACGTCCCCCTGAACATCAGAAGCCTGCAGGATTAATTGAACCCAGTCGTGTGGGGTTTTATATTCCGTCAGGGTTTGAATTTTACCATTTTGGGATTAAGACGTCCGTGGGACAGCTCGCCTACGAACGTGAGTTTACTGGCCGTCTGCTTGAGGAGATTTTTCTTTACCCCTTCTACAGCCTGGAGGTAATCTTCTAACAACCTGTACACACACACACACGCTTCAGGTATACAGTGTACAACAACACAGTTCAACAACTGTACTAGTCAAGAACTGGGCATGTGATCGGAAGGTTGCAGGTTCGATTCCGAGAGCAGACAGGCCCCGACTGAAGTGTCCTTGACCGAGGCACCGAACCCAGTGCATCGAGCATGTGTGCTCACTACAGCCCCCTAGTGTGTGTTCACTAGTGCTAGCGTGTGTAAATGTGTGCTCAGGTGGAGGATTGTGTTGGGGTGTTTTGTGCCTCTTACTCGATTTCCTTCTTGCCTCCCTGGAGCCACTGCTTGAGTAAATATTCGTAGTAGCTGTCGGCGCGGGCGCCCAGCGTGAACACCCCACGGTGTGAGAACCTCCCACTGTTGGTGTTTATAAACATGGGAACCAGACCGTCGAGTTTTCCGCTCTGTCGGTGGACCAACCGCGTCACCTCGTCCACCGCGTTCTGAACACAGTAATGGAACGATTAACACACAACGTTACACTAACAATGTTCACCAACCAGGCATAACATTATGACCACTTGTTAGTGGGTAGGATAAACTGTTTCCTAAAATGCTTGTAATAAGTTTACAAATTAAGCACCAGCGTTACGTTGCATAGAACAAGTTTCTATTATTTTATCATAAACTGTCCGCTGAGATGTCGCTGTCATGGAAACAGTGGAACTTAAAAGCAGTAAGAGATCAGTCACTCTGGTAAAAAAGTTTATACAAAAAAATAAACCAGCCGCACTACGAGTTTTGATCACATCTGACTTTGTGACACATTTTTATTTTCATATTTTGAAGCTGCTTTGTGACCACACCTGCTTTTATAAACTACACAGACACATCAGACTCTTCTGTACCTGGTACTGCGGGTCCTGTGTGAGCCTGCTGAGCTCACGGAATTCCAGCTGGATGCTGGTAACCTCGGCGAGCGTGCTGTCGGTGGTCCAGCGCGGCGGGTGAGCCGTGCCTGCGCCGAGGTTCACGTCCGAGTATGGAATTCTGGACGGCGTCTTGAATGCGGGCATCAGTCTGGAGCCCAGATCTTTCTATAAGAAGAGAATCGAAAAGATGGTCCACAAGCTTACAAGAAAAAGACGATAAAAGTTGATGTTAAATCTTGAACTGTAGCGGTCCGAGTGTCTTACTGACCGCCTTCTCCAGGAACAGAGTGTCTCCGGTCAGGTGATAAGTGCTCAGCAGACTCCCCAGAACCCGGATGGTGGTCTCGAACAGATTCACATCCACCTTCTTGGTGAACGTCAGCTCCGTCTCCACCCACCTCCTGGCCTCTTCGAACTCTGGATAAGAACAAAGAAAAAAGAAGAACGTCGGACTCGGATGGCGGCGGGAGATCTTTGGTCAGACAGAAACGGGCGCTCGCGTCTCTCTCACCCTCCTTCAGGCCCAGAATCCACATGGTGTCCAGTGCATCGATCAGGGTGAGTCCTAACCCAAACCACTCCTTGTGTGACCTCGAGCTGGGTTTGAGTTCATCGTGACCCCAGGCGTACGTCCTGTAACCTTTCCAGGCGTGTCTGAAGGCCTCCCTCACCGCCTCCGCCCGTTCCTCTAAACAAGTAAAGATGATTTTAGTGGGTGGGACGCATCAAATAGCAAGTAAACATTTCACCCCCCGTCAATGTTAGATGTTTGTGTAAATAACACAGAACACTGAGTCCACCATTTGTTCACTACTGCCCCCTGGTGTGCATTCCACACACTAGTGAAAAAAAGAGAATACTCTTTGCTCTAGTTATGCCGTCATAATGCTGAAGATTCCACAGTGTAACAGTAACGGGGCTCAACACGAGATTAGGAAGGTTGAGAACATAAATATGAGTGAGAGGTGTCTGAAATGTGCACGCGGGTCCTGAACGGGTTTCTACCGGACTGTAAGGTGTCGGCGTCGTCCCCCTCGCCTTCCTGCACCGCGTCCATGATGGCACCACGCCAGCTAAAAAACAAACAAAGACAAATAATGAGTCCAGCCGATCTATCTATAGTGTAAAAAATAAAGACATTTAGTTGCTTCTGTATATAAAATTTGGATCTGCACGTTCCGAACCGATAAATCACGTAATCAAATCAACGGACCTTAAAAATGGACCAATAAACTACCGCAGAGTCAAATCAGCCATTAGCCTAATGGACTAGATTCAGTTTTATGTCTGGGGAAAGTGATCGAGGTGAATGCTAATCGAAGTCAAACCCCGAGAAATAAGCTGGAGACGATGCCAGCAGGCGGGTTCGACCCAGTCGCGGTGGGTTCCAGAACACACCGGTGTTACAGATCTCGAGTTAAAAACTAAATCCCGACCCGTCAACTTTGTGCTGGCTAACCGAAGCACTTAACGTGTTAGCATGTTCGAAGTTTGCATGTTCTCTCCACCGCGTGGGTTTACTTCAGGTGCTCTGTGCTCCAATTTCCTCCCACAGTCCAAAAACATGCAAGTAAGGTAAAATGAAGAGTGTTTGATGCGACTCGTATGAAACTTTCGTGTGATGAATGAATGAACGTTTGCTGTCATGGATACGACCCGGAGTTGACATTACAATGCTCAATAAATAAAATAACCCTGTGTTATGTTGTGCCTGGTATCTGGCGCCCTCTAGTGAGGTTGTAAACTTGGATTGCCGTTTGTTTGATTACGAGGAACATAACCGGTGCGTTCACTCGATTTCTGTTCCCAAAATAAATCATCAAAATACCAAAATACTAGATTGAAGTGAAGGTGAATCGATTCAAATCAATTCTTTGTGAATCGTTACAGAAATTACGGTGTGTAAGGACTCCGGGCTTCTCAAACTGACTAGACGAATCAGAATAAAGAATGGATGTAGATTTATTACAGTCTACACTTACATGACCGTCTGCTTCTCTTGTCCCGGTCTGTCCTGCCTCCCGATAGCTGGATGGCGTCTTTCGGTGTCTTTCGCCCCAAAGTCCGACACATTTCCCGGTTTCTGCAGTCCTGGAGGTCCACGTTTACTGGGGGGTCTCTTCTGCAGGGAAGAAAAGACAAACATTAAACGTTTGTACTTAACGGTGAATAAAAACATCCAGAACTAGAGATGGATCATCACGTCCCGTTGAAGATCTTCGGTTACGTTCATGACATTTACAATTTCAGAATGTAGTTATCTATAGACGTTTACAATGACAATGCAGCACCATTTTGTTTGATTTAGGGTTAAGGGCCTCGCTCGAGGGCCCAAGATTGGAAACGTGATAGTCGTGGAGCTTAAAACGGTGACCTTCTGATCTCTAGCTCAGTACCTTAACCCCTAATCCATCACTCCCCTGACGAACGCACAATACTCACGTCTTATCAGACACAGTCATGGACACTTTTACATCTCACATGCATGTTTTTAGACGGTGGGAGGAAAATGAAGCACCCGGACCAGAGGACCCGGACATACCCAACCCGGAGATCGAACCCGGGACCATCGGAAGACATAATAAGCTATGATTACAGTGAGTGTATATACTGTATATGATGGTACAGGCACGGTGGCTTAGTGGTTCAACCCCGCCGCCTCACAGCAAGAAATCTCGAGTTCGATTCCTGTGTGGAGTTTGCATGTTCTCCCGTGTATTTATTCCAGGCACCCCGGGTTTCCTCCCGCAGTCCGAAAACACGCAGGTAAGACAAACAAGATGCAAAAGATGAAAAAACTAAATGTCTCCACGTCTGTCATGATTATGACCCAATTTCGTAAAATACGATGTAAACAAGCTCGATAAAATTAATCACTCTCTCTCTATGTCTCTCTCTCTCTCTCTATGTCTCTCTCTCTCTCTCTATGTCTCTCTCTCTCTCTCTCTCTCTCTGTCTCTCTCTCTCTCTCTCTCTCTCTCTCTCCCTCCGTTCTCCCAGTTCCTGGGGTAGGACGTTAATGTGCGTCCGGATGCCCTTTCTCGCGACAACCACCAGTAAGTGGTGGGAACTTGTGAGA
>JAOTRQ010074876.1:0-12044 GCA_028565875.1 Hoplisoma paleatum
GAAGTAGGGACGTGCCCGAGTAAATTTGCATAGGCGCGTCCTAAGCCGTCAAACAGCTCATGTGGGCACAGCAAAGTACAAGCCTGTACCTATACCTGTATCTAACCCAGTGTGATACTGTACCACCTGCTGTATTTAATCCAGTGTGACCTCTGCTGATTTGGATTAGACGGAGGCGGTGACGTATGGAGGGGGGGACGGTGCGGACGTGGGCAGAAGGCGGCGCGCAGCTACCGGTAGATGAGAGGGAGGCAATACCGTGTTCCGTGTTTCCCCGAAATTAAGACATATGTCTTACTTTCAGGATACGGCTTATATTAGCCGACCCCCCTGAAAACCCCGATACGTCTTAAAATCGGGGAAACACGGTAATACTACTTCGGTTTTCTATTCTGATGCTATTCTGCGGGAGAGATACCATTCGAAATTTGTCTGGATTCAAAATATAGTTGCAATAAGTGTTCTATTTTATTAACATTTATAAATTAGTTTGTTTATACTAAAAAATATACTGGGACATTCATAGTCCAGTGTCACACAAGACCCTCAACTGCAGGATTGTCACCTTTGGGCTCCTGAGCAATGGCCCGTTCAATGCTAAGACAGTATATTGTCAGAATATAAGTGTTTTAAAATATTAATGCTAAAATGTTAACTTTGTAACTCCTGACATTCTTTCCTCTTGTGAGTGTGCCACCTGTCAAGGACGCTGGCAATTCAGTGTCCCCCTACACTGTAGTTAGATTAACCTGATTCACGGTTAAATACAGAAAGCAATTTGATTTTTATTCAGTATGAATTATTTAACACTTAATAATTCTTAATTATCATAAATAATTGTAAATGTGTATTGGAATCGATTTTGGTATCAGCAACACTGGCCCTGTATTTACTTGGTATTAATTCACTACCAAATTTGTTATATTGCACAGCACTAGTTGTTATATTTAGATTTTTTTCTGGCTTTCTCCCCAGGGTTTAAAAAACGATTTTGTACGGAACATCCTCTGGACATTTGAGGACATCCACATGCTTGTGGGATCCAATATGCCTATCTTTGGAGGAGGTCGTTACCCAGCAGTTAGTCTGCGTCTCAGGTCAGAATCTATTTCGGATTAAAACTCTTAACTTATTGCCTGTGTTTTATGTTATTTAATATTTTAGTATTTTAGGTCTCGTGGGGGTCACTGGATAAATGGATAACACTGTCTTGCCTAGCAGCAACAATATTCTCATGTATTTAGACACATACCTTGTTTTTGCTTTGTAATTAGGGATAACAACAAACCGATCAACATTCTAACTGGAATGGATTACTGGCTTGACAATCTGATGTGTAATGTTCCAGAACTAGTCATGTGTTTTCATGTAAATGGAATTGTACAGGTAATATTATGCCCTGTTTATTCTGCTTTCTGAACTGTTCATACACAATGAATTGTTTCCAACACCTGATTCCATCTCTTGTTGGTTACAGAAATATGAGATGATCAAAACGGAGGATATTCCTGATCTAGAGAATTCAACATTTTCCACTCGAGTGGTGAAAGACATTGCCCAGAATATTCTCTCTTTTCTTAAGTCTAACTGTACCAAAGAGGGGCACACATATTGGCTTTTTAAAGGTGAGTTTGAAGAGTTTTTGAAGATTTTCTGTATGCAAGTCCAACCATGTGTTATGTGTATTCTGTGTATAGTAGTATGAACTCTCTTAGGCAGTGTTCATTTGCAAGTTGCATTCTTTTGAGAAGCAGCAAATGTAGCCAATCAGTATCTAGTGCTTGCCACTAGGTGCAAAGGTGCACAATGGAATTGTACAGGTTTTTTGTTGTCTGTATGTAACATGACAGAACAAGAATAGATGCCCCATTCCACCATTATGTCACCTTTAAGACACCAGACTTGTAATAACACCTGTAATAACAAAAAGTAGGTCTCTAAAGGGGTCCGGGTCTGGCTGCCACTCTATATGTACAACAGCCAGCTATTATGTAGGTACCCAGCTCTAGTTGATGGCAGACCTGAGATTTAAATAGATGAGTTTTCAATGTAAATATTAGTTTTAGCTGTTTAACATTTATTTGTTCTTCTTCCAGCCAGCGGGAGTGACATCGTAAAGCTGTATGACTTGACTACTCTCTGTGAAGAGGCACCTGAGGAGAAATGCCAGAACCCTTTTACTCTGCCTGTGGCAGTGCTACTCTACAAGTCTGTATTGTACCCGAAATAATTTCTCACCGTACATTCTATAGTGTAATTTCTCTGTGCACATGGGGGTGACTTTAATCAATCCTCTGTGCTCTGAATTTCAGGGTGGCCAGCAATATGATGCTGAAAAAGACTCAAAACAGGAAGCACTACGGGACCATCAGAACTCTGCTTCTTAACTGTGTTAAACTGCTAGACGAGGAGAAGCACACTCAGGTTGGTTTTCTTGCTTGATCATTTCTGATTACACAGCATCTGAAGATGTTGCCTTCTTTGTGTCTGTTCAGATAATCGCCTCGGCTCACTACATGTTGTCCGAGCTTTTCCAGCTGGACGACTCAAGCGAGGAGGAGGGAAGCGGGGAGTCATTACGCAGCGGTGGCTCTGAGGATAGCTATAGTGAGGATGAGGATGAAGAGGTGGATGAAGATGAAGACAGTTGTTCGTATAGTATGTCGTCTGAGCCCTCGGGAGACTGCAAGGCTGTTGCCATAATAAAATCCGTAGAGGATTTATCTGTTCCCGAAAAGTACAAGTCCACCCACATCATCAGAGTATGTGTCCTCATGCACGCTAAGTCAAATTTTATGTTCTTAAAAATATTTTCTGGCCTTTTGTGGTAAATCAAATTCTTGGATATCTCACTTTAAACAGAAACAGATTGAATATTAGTGTTTTTTATAAACTAGCTTTTGCGCTTTTTGTGTTTTCTCTAAATATCTGTTTGTGCTCTTAGCCGAACTGTTCATTTCCTGTGCCCCAAGACAAAGAAGAGAAATGTAGACTTGTTCTTAGCTATGTGCTGCAGGTAAGAACAAAAACAACAACAAAAAACGAACATGCAGAACCATCCACTCTATTAACAAGACTGGCTGATATACTATATTCAGAGTTTGTTTTTCATACAAAATGTCTTGGTTATATTTGAGTACTTTGGACCGTAGCCATGTTGTTAAAGTGCTGAACAAGTATTCATAATATGTTGTTAAAAAGTGATTGTCGTATTTCAAAATCGAATACATAAAATAAGTAATGAATGAATAAAAACAAATGAAACAAATTATTAATAGAGCATAATTCAAGTAGATGGGAAACCGTGTTAAAATTTGTTTTTGCAAAATGGTATTAAACATAAAGTTTATTGTAATAAATTATGTGTAATGCTAAACTCCATTAAATAAAGAATTAGCATAAAGCTCACTTAAACTTCTACTTTTTGTTAATCAGAGCTTTTTATTTTGTGTACTTGTACTTGTGTGAAGCACTTTTGACCACTGTCTGTGAAAAGGGCTATATAAATACATTTTACTTTATTTACTACCCAGGAAGAGAGTACATACAGTGAAACTTGCAGTAAGTTGTAGCCTTAAGAATGTTGAGAAATGTTCAAAAGTTAAGCGATGGATTGAAATAATGTCAGAATCTTCATTTGATTTTCAGAGTAAATAAAAAACTTTTTTTACATTCTCTTTTATTATACATTATTATTTGTTATACTGTACATTTTGTTATTTATCAAGTGCATTTTTATATTTGTACAGTTCATACTACCAGGCTCTTCTGTGTTGTAGGGCTTAAAAGCAGTGGACAGCAGTATAAAGAAAGAGACTGACCTGCCAGCAGCTGACCCCAGCACACCCATCCCTCTGAAGTATGAGGAGAGCGGCACCAGAGCTGTGGAGAAAGAAATTGCTTTGCTCCTCGACAGAGGTCTGTAGCACATTTTCTGTACATTGCTTTTGATGTTCAATTCTATTTCAATGTCTCTGCCATTCCTTGTAATATTTCTGGTTAATGACATCATTTACCTCCCGTTTTTTTGGTCAGTGGCTCCATGCGGGGACAGACTGAACTTGGCCATGCGTTCTGGTCTGCTGCCTGGCTCTTGGCAACACCAGATGAAGCTGCAGCTTTTTCTAAAGGCCTCAAAAGCTTATTACGTGCTGTCGGAGGCAGCCACCAACCTGCTGAAATATGGACGGGCTTTGAGATATATCAAGCTGGCCTTACAGTGCCATGGTGAGAAAAAAACACCTGTGTGTTATTAAATATACTATGGTGATATTTTGTGTTTTATATGATTATTTATTTAAGTTTTAAACGGTTTCAGTTTCTCACACTACACTGATCTGGTTCTTTTTCTGGTTTCCTGTGTGTAGATGCTTATTGTGCTATAAGCAGTGGTCTGCACCCAGCTGTGCTGCTCTTCCACAGTCATTGTCTGTCGTTGTGTGGGGATGTACAGTTGATGCTGGCACAGAATGCCTCCAACAGAGCTGCTTACTTAGAGGAGTACAACTACCAGACCAGAGATGATCAAGAGATTCTTCACTGTCTGCATCGTGAAAGCTCTTGCCAAGGTTTCAGCGTCTTATTTTATTAATTGCATAAACTTTTACTGTTTCATGTAGAATAATATGAAAATATCCTGGTCACTATACACAGGCATAATGAACATGTGAATAGCTTTAAATATTATTACTAAATTATGTGTAATGTGTGTACGTGTGTGAGCCATAGTTCTGTGCAGTGTATATGCACAGTCTTCTAACAATGTATTTCTAACAACGTTATCTTATTACTTGGGGGGAATAAAGCTTACCACAAGTCAATATTTGGTGAACTAAAATAAATATGTTCCTGTAGCCATGAATGAGCTGCTTACAGTTTTTCTAGTCTAATGGTTAAACAATTTCCAACTACTTTTGGTCATATTTGAACGCAAGGCAAGTTGTTTTTAGAGCATCTATTATTTACAGTGATAGTTCAAAGTGCTTCACATCAGAAAAAGCATTTTAAAATATTTAAAACATTTCAGAGATTCTTAGAAACTTTCCTAAGCAGTTTCAAACAGTTACAAATAAAAGAACATAACTTTATAACAAGAGCGATAAAAGGAGTAAAAACTTGCAGTTCTGTTTGTGTTCTGTATAATTGGTGTAATATCCTCTGGCTGTCGATTTCTGTGCAGCGTAAAAGTTAAATGCTGCTTTGCCATGTGTAGTTTGGACTCTGGACTTGACTGACCTGAATCCAGGGATCTAAGAGATCTTCTGGGTCTGTTGTCTCTAAACATAAAGGAAGATTCACATTTAGGTATTCAGCCAGGTCTGAATTAGTAAACTTATAATCTTTTTAATGGTCTGCAAGCGTTGTGTGTTGTCGCTTTACCCGAGTCCCCGCTAAATGGCATATGTAAATAATATTATTTATCTTGTCTTCTAAAATGTTTTGTTTCTGTAATGTTTATTTAATGTGTATATTTCGACTTAATTTATATTCCAATGATCACTTCTTCCATGATATCAGCCTTCAACATGGCGACTGACCTGGCCTCTGACCCAGAGTATCAGTTGTTTGTGAGCAGTAAGTGTTATGAAGCAGCCCATGACCTTTTAACTTCTGAGCCTCTGAAAGATCTCGGCCCTGAGAAGTTGGCACAGGTCTTGAAGCGACTTGGCAACATCCGCAACGAGCTTGGAGTCTTCTACATGAACCAAGCTGCAGCTCTTCAGACAGAAAAAGGAGACGGTGTGTATTCAACCTATTCTTTTCATGTCGAATTAGAACCTTACATCTGTTCCATTAGCGTAAGGCTTCTGGTTTGTGTGCCTGCAGTGCATAGAGCAGTAAGTACAGCAGAGCAGGAACTGTGGAAGAAGAGCTTCTCGTATTTTGAGAAGGGTATGGAGAACTTCGAGGCTATCTCCGACTCCGTGAACAAAGCCCTTCTACTGTGTAACATAGGAAGATTGATGCGCATCTGTGCACAGGCTCATTGCTCCGTGACATCAGAAGAAAACCGCGGAGAGTTCTCACCCGAAGAAGCTCTGTACTACAACAAGGTTCAGCCAATCTCATTCTTCTACATAGTAGCTACACAGTCCCTATTGTCGAGGTTACCATTTAATGACTTCCATCTAAACAGAATGAAAGCTCAATATCTCTTTGTCTGATACCAATTCAATACCATAATTTTTCCTCTCAAACAACTAAGCAGTTCTTTAATAAATGTAACTACTTTTGTTTGTGTTGAGTTGCTTGATTTTTGGGGATGATTTTGGGCTTTTAGTTTAATATGTTTGACATGACTATATTATGATTAATATAGTGTACAGTTTGTGAATGTGTTATTTCTATGTGCTTGGAGATTACAGTGTAAATATAAATGTGGGAGCTGTCTCCTTATTAGAATGACATTCTTTGTAGATAAAAAGAAAGGAGGAGAAAGGAAAGCACACAGATGCTTTCTGACATGTCCAGCATGTCCAGCATTTGTTAGAAAACTCTAACATGGAATTTAAATGTTTTTTTTTCTATTTAAAACACATTATCGGATCAGACCACGTCTTTTATCTGATCCAGTGATATGAGCCGATATTGGTCGATGCATTGTAAAGATTGAGTGATGCAGTCTGAAGTCACGCCATTTTTCTCCTAAACTAGTCCTATATAATTACTTAATTGTATCCACTTTACACTCCCTGACACATAGACAATAGCCAACTGCATTTTTTCACCTGCAAGTGGTGGGTTCATATTAGGATTATCTTTGTGCACAGATAGTATCACTCTGATCTTTTACTGACTGTTTAGCCAACAGAGATCGGTTTTAGGAATCTGCCTGTAGCAGAGCTGAGAGTCAAATCAATAGGTTCAAGTATATTACTGATCCTATTGCCTAAACTGTTTTTTGGAGTCTAGTCTGTCATCCATGCTGTTCAGTATGATTGGAGAGTATATGGCACACTAATATCGAGTCACCTAGTGCCTGAATGCTATGGACAGACTCACCCAATGTTGCCAGATTGAAGATTTTTTGGTTGGAAATTGGTGGGTGGGAGAATTTGCTAAACTTGATTTGTATTGTTTTTGTGGGGGTTGGGTTTCATGCTTATTGGCAGATTCTTAACTGTTTCTCAACTGAGTTGAAATCTGGCAACCCTGGATTCACCACAGTGATAGATTTGATCTTTTTCCATTAACTAATAGAAAAAATATTCTACCTAAACTTGTCTTCACCTGACTCCTTATTCAGGCAGTAGATTACTATCAAAGAGCCATGAAAAGTTTGGGAACTAGAGAGAGTCATGCAGCAGTCTGGGATTCAGTGAACTGGGAACTCTCCACCACATACTTTACCTTGGCTACGTTGCTTCAGGATTACGCCCCACTGTCACGCAAAGCACAGGAGCAGGTAAGACACACAACACATAAGGTATTGTCTAAATAAGTATTTAGTTTCCATATAACATGTTTTAAATATACTATGTGTTTATTCATTTCAGGTTGAAAGAGAGGTGACCGAGGCAATGATGAAGTCTCTGCGATACTGTGACCTTCAGACAGAGTCAGCTCGCCAGCCACTTTACCAGTACAGAGCAGCTACCATCCACCACAGACTGGCATCTATGTACCATAGCTGCTACCGAAACCAGGTGCACGCACCCTTAATATCAGTAGGATGGATTTACTTTTAAATAGAATTTAATGATCAAACAGAAATAATTTTAGAATACTTTTCACCACTGTGCTTTCACACACATGCACTTTAGTTGTGACCTGTCGAATCTTAATTAATTTCGATTACAAGCCCAATTTTCTAACAAGGGCATGACTGCCTGTAAATACATATACAAGGAATAGGGGTATGATGATGAACTCTATCCACTTGGTAACATGAAATTGAAGATTAAGTATTTGTTAATAACATTACAAAGTTAAGAAGTTTTTGTGATAATCTCATATTTCTTTTAACAATGAAATGTCTTTTTATTGATGAGGTATTTCTGAACAATGCCAAAAATACTAGATTCACGATTTGTGTTTATATACAGTACTTAAATTTCCCTGAAGAAACTTCCTAAATGGATCAATAAAGTACTATCTATCCTTCCAGTACCAGCGCCATCTACTGTTTAAAGAAAATTGATTCATCTAAAAAGAAACACTATTCAAATTAGTTCCCCAAGTAAATCGATTCTTATCGATTTATGGTTAATCATTACATGCCTAACAAGAAAGCTTCATTAAAAATGCTAAGCGAAAGAATAGTAGTAATTGGTTGTGTTTGTGAGATCTTATTGTTCAGGTTTAGCTCCATCTAACTTTTTGGGACTCTCAAAGATCACAAATTACATGGAGTTATTGGGAACTCCCATCATCGCCATTTATTACCAATGAACCATTAACTACAATGTTCTTGACATCAGTCTTAAAAAACTAGCATTGTACCACTGTTGGGTAACAAGACTAGGGCTTTAGAGGATTTTAATCTGTGCTGTCAGACTTCATTGCTTTTTTTCAAGGCCTAAAGTGATGTTTATGTTACTAAATATTAAAATTATAATTATTACAATGTTTCTTAGATACAAATTCAATTACATATTTGTGTTTGTTTAAGGTGGGTGATGAAAATGTTCGGAAGCAGCACAAGTCACTAGCAGAGCTCCATTATTCCAAAGCAGTACGTTTGTTTCTTAGTCTTAGAGATGCACCGTGTGAGCTGCTGCGCACACTGCTGGAGCGGGTAGCCTTTGCTGAGTTCACTATGGCAGGTCAGTCTTATACACTAATCATATCCTTATTTGTTTCTACTATATTGTGTTCTATTGTTATGACATAACAAGTGACATAAACCTAGTCAGCAGTATATGTGACCTTTGTAGAGTATGAGCCTGATCTGTAAAACGTCTTACTGCTGTACAATTATTCAATAATCACCTACAAAGAAATGTTCAGGAGCCAATGAAGATAACGATAATAGTTGTTACAAATGTTTTGAAACCAGGTTGCTATTATGCTGCATTACCTGAAAACCTTTCTTTGTCTTATTCATAAAGGACCATGGTTCATGTAGTTAAATAATAATGTGATTTTAAAGGGTGTGTTTATATATTTCAGGCCAGAACAGTAATGCAGTGAAACTGAAAACCTTAACAGGAGCTCTAGAAATCATGTGTGAGACTCGTCATGCCTTTAGCCTTATATACAAGGAGCTGCTCGAACAACAGCAACACGAGGTAGGGTTAGAATTGAAATAAAAAATTTAAACATTTACTAGAGTAAATACACATTTACTTACTGTGTAAGACTTTAAAGTGTGTTTAGTTTGTGTCAGCCACAGTGCTGCCCAAGAGAATTACACATTATAAACAAATACTGTATAAAGAATAAGAATAGGACTAAATTATTGTTAAATGGAACCGACATTCTTGAAGAATTTGATAGTAAGGTAAATATATTATTATAATTCTTATTATGTAATCATCTTGTGCTTCTAGGCAGCAGCATCAGAAGAAAAGTCTGATGAAACCTCAGAGGCCTTAGATAGCTCCACCTCACCAGGGCTGAACACACAAGAGGTGGTGAAGCTGATCAATGTTTTTGAACCCAGCATTTCCTTCCTCCTGCTACAACTAATTAAACTTGGCACCAGCAACAAACGCAAACCCAGGTGAGGGAGAAAAATGTAGGCTTTCATTTGACTCACACTTTTTAGACATGGGTACAATTCTGGGGAATTATGTGTTCCATATCACCAGTATTTCAAAAATATGTACTAATGTTGTAATAATTATTAATAAATAGAGTTAATTTACTGTCTCTTTTATTTCTCTGTGTGTAAACAGCAGTAATGAAGAAGAGCGAGTAAAGATCTACAAGCAGGTGTACTCTAAACTGTTGCGAGCGGAAAAGAATGCACCCCTTATCCATCGAGTAACCCTCTACTTGGAACTTCTTGAACAGCTGACCCCACCAGCATGAACTAATAAAATTATCAATGTTTTTATTGAGTCATCACTGTTCCAAAGACTTTTAGCTGTTAGTTGATGTACCTCACAGGTGCTAATACTCATTAAACCAACTAGAACTTACAAAAATTACTGATAAAGATTCAGCAAGCTTTCTTCCCTGGCCTTGTATTCAGATTTTGCAGCTGATCACTCACCACATTTTTTCTTAGAAGGTATTAACACCAACTCAGTTTGTTTGTAGAATGGTATAGCAACATAAAGGGTTAGTCTATAATGGTATATTTTATTCATAAAGAACCACAGAATATGGGCATACTGTATTATTGTGCCACTGAATGGATAAGCTCACATTTGTTTGCTTCTGTAAAGTTTGAATGCTTACAAATATGCAAATGTGCAATAATAAGGCAATGTATTGTGTACAAAAACAGAGTGTATTATTTTGTGTAATTTGTGTTACATTTGCTTTGCGGTTAAGTATACCTATTAAAAAGTTTAAGTTGTTTAAAAAATAATGCTTTTGTTTTTATAACATCGCATAGATCATTATGTGCTTCTGTATTTATTTGATGCTGAAACTCTTTTGTTAACTCATCACTAACACTCATATCAAAGTAAATTCTTACTTACAATGGACCAGTGTGGTTACATGTTCAGTCATAAGTTTGACTCAATCTTTTTGTTTCTGAGAGTAAAAACAGCTTTTTTCTAAGGAGGCAAGTTTTTCCTCTCTGAATAAAAATATTCTACACAACAAATGGCAATTACAATATTTAGTTGAGACACCTGTTTCTTAGACATGCATTTTCTGCATACAATTCTGGGGAATTAGGAGGGGCAATATTGGAATTGGAAATTTTGGTCATGCTCTTCAATGCTTTGTTGGACATTTTTAGCTATTTTCCATATCACCATTATTACAGAAATATGTAATACTTTACTAACTTTTAATAATAGACTTCATTAACTGTCTCTATTATATATCTGTATGTAAACAGCAGTAAAGAACAAGAGCAAGTGAAGATCTATAAGCAGGTGTACTCTATACTGTTGCGAGTGGAAAAGAATGCACCCCTTATCCATCGAGTAACCCTCTACTTGGAACATCTTGAGCAGCTGATTTAATTTAATCAAATTTAATATATACAAATATTCTACACAACAAATGACAATTACAGTTCTTAGATGAAATACCAATAAAACGACTTTATTTGTTATGTAGTTTTTTTTTTTTACCTGAACGGGATAAGCTTTGGCAGGACAAACACTAGATTCGCAATAGATTAGGTAAGGATAGCGTGACTGACCTTACCAATATGTCCTCCTAATGGCGTATTGTGGGAGGTGTAGCCGGTGACGTTTTACAGAACGCAGCCAATCAGCGCAGTGCGTAGTTGTTGGCGCCTCGGTGTGAATACAGAGCATAGCTGAGTTCGGTACCGATTATTTACTTGAAATCAGTCATGTTTTGATGTCCAGATGGTTGATCGATATTTTAACATCAGTTTCTGATCTATAACGAGTGATCCACACGATCGCCCAGCGGTGTTGTATTCATAACATGCCAGTGTCAGTTTTGATTTTGCTCACTAGTTAATGTGTCATATTACTTAAAGGCTAGCAAAGCTAACTGCTTCTCATCCGGACAATGAGCGCCGCTAAAGAGATCAAACGTAAGTTATTGTTAATGAAGTGTATTTTAATAATCAGAATGCAACAGTAAATTGGTGTTTGAGATCAGTCGCAAATTCAGGTTATATGATCGTTATATTTGTTAGATGTCTCGCATTTAAATGTGACGCTTCTAAATATCGGAGCAGACGTGTTCATATATAACTTTGTCTGGTTTAATATATTTATGTATTTTGTTTTGTTTTCTTTGTTATATGCAGAACTACAGAAAGCTAAACTTAAAGCACAAAGTTCCAGCAATCTGAAGGAGGAGGCCAGTCTGTGCAATCAGCTGGGAGAGGTTCTAGCCAAAAATGGTAGGAAACCCCGAGAATATCCAAGAACCAAAATATTGCTGTTGCACGGGCGCGTGCGCACACACACACACACACACACACACACACACAC
>JAOTRQ010074887.1:0-12044 GCA_028565875.1 Hoplisoma paleatum
GTGTGTGTGTGTGTGTGTGTGTGTGTGTGTGTGTGTGTGTGTGTGTGTGTGTGTGTGTGTGTGTGTGTGTTTCAGATGTCCTATAACATGGTGTCGGCCTGCAACAGGCTATGCAAGCTTAAACTAGTCTGTGATGCCAAACATTTGGAAACAGTAGATCTGGTAAGATGCTATCAACACTATTCATATGTACCAGCAAGTACTGAGCTATAAATAAATTATTGCTATTAGAAATGTACCGGTTCTAATATTAAATAGTTGCCATCTTAGTAATTTTTGCTCAATGAGCAAAGATAACGGTCTGTAAAACTAAAAGAAATATTCCTGCAGATCTTTAATATGTCCAATTCAGATTATTATTATGATGCTTGGGGGTTTGCATGACTTGATAATGCGATCAATTAGTCTGAGGTCTCATTTAATGCCTAAAGAATAAGATGGCAGCTCCCCTGTATGGGTCTTGGACATTGTGCATGTAGGACGTATTTATACATTTATTGGGATGCTGTTCCAATCCCAGAAGTGTGAAAAGTAAACAATCGTCACAAGTAAACAATCTTCTCACAACAAGATAAGGAATGGAAACCAATACTAAACACTAAAATACTAAATACTGTACTAAAATTTGAGTACCTGTTGAATTCTAACACACACTTTGTTTTAGATGATTAGAAAATAAATGTTTATCTGAATGATCAGAGTTTGTTTTTTTATGATAGCTGGATTAACTGCTCCCAGGATGTGAGAACTTAACTACTATCAAACTAAAATTATATTAAATTAAAATGCCATCCAATAACGTACACATCGAGTACATGGCTTCTAATGACGGGGCTGAAGTCATGCCAAGGGAGAGTTCTTTATTTAATCATTGTATTCGTGTATTACCCTCCAAAGTAAATTTATTATTTCGAGTTGTCTTCGCTCTGGTATGTTTAATGTCTATTATTTCTTTTATTTTAATTATTTTACTACTTAGAGGAAATGTGAGAGCGACCAAGAGGACACAGAGACAAAAACAGCCTCTCTATTGCGACGGCGACTCAGCAACAGTTCCTAGAACCAGCTGATAAAGAGACACCACATCACAGACATTCTGCATTTATCTGCTAATATAAAATAAGTTTTTAAAAACACAAGAGTTTTTTTGTTCAGCAAATGAATATGCATTTGTAGGAACAGATTGCTACCTCGGAAAGTCTAAATGAAGACGCTTTAGCGTGAATTGCCATAGACCGATGTGTTTTACACAGACTTGTGAATCAATAAACCCTTTCCTGTCTTGATGTGATCAGAAAGGGAAATCTGTATGTAACAGATACTCATGAAATTAGAATTGACTTGACAAAGGCTGAACAATCCATATATGTTTTAATTAAAGTTATGAACAATACAAAAGCTGGCAAATATAGTAAAGTACTTGATTGTACACAAAATGAATTTGAACTAAAAAAGCAAGCAAACTGGAGCTTAATGTGTGATACTTAAATAATTGTGCACTATATATCACATTTATAACTCAAAAATAACACAAACACTTTTCACCGTTGTGTTTTTTAACACAGTGGAATGACTCCAATCCGTGCAGTAAAACACACATTTATGAAAACTAGTGAACGCACACTAGGGGGCAGTAGTGAGCACACTGTGCTAGGGCAGCCCTAGACACGGTGCCTGACGAGCAGTTAGAGGTTAGGTGCCTTGCTCAAAAGTACTTCAGTTGTGACTTGTCGACTCTGAATTGAGCCGACAACCTTCTGATTACAAGCCCAGTTCTGTAACCACCAGGCCACCGATGCCCCTAAATATGCCATAGCTGCCCCGGTGTTAGCATTATTGCACCTTCGTCATTCTACAGCCAACCCTCATGACAGCATTTTAAAGAATGGTGTGTAAACTGTATCGAAAGTTTAGCTCCAGTATATTTAAACCTCTTATTAATAAGGATTAATGTGGACAGTCTGGAAATCTATTTACTGATAGTTAGAAAGAATCAAGCTGGAATATTTTAACTCTTTGACATTTTTATTTATCCACCATCTGCGTGCCTTTACTTACATAAATCACAAGCAGGTTCGTGACCTCTGAACATTCAGCTGATAGCACAATCTGAATTCGTATTTATACCTCCTATTAACCATGTTACTGACTCAAATTCAGCTGTTTTCCAAATCCATCCGTGCACATTGACGATGAAATTTTATGTTTATGCATTCCTTTGCAAGAAATGTTCTGTGAAAGGGTTGGTGGAATGCAATTTGTACCTAAACTTCCAAGAAAATTTCGAAATGTGCTAAGCTTGAGGTTTATATTTTATATTTAAACATATTATATTTGTGTTAAATGGTAAAAAAAAAAAAGTTTAATATGCATTTTCTTCTTCAGAAAGGTCTTCCATTTACATGAAAAACTACGCTCATGCATTGCATACAGCAAATCTGTTTTAGTTTCATATAATACTTGTAACTGAACATGTTTCGTGTGTTTTTAAGAAACCATGTGTTGTGATTTAAGAGATTTAAACTTGATATCATTGATTCGAGTTTGTATAAACTTTTATTTAGTGAGCTTGAGTTGTGATGAAAAGTTTGCGTATTTTTTATTTCAAATACATATTCATGTATACAATAAATAGTTTGCTGTGACGCATCCACCATAATTCTTGTAAAATGTTCTTAATGTAAAAGGTTTGCGTTGTGATTCATTTGTAATTCATCGTTGTAAACTCATTTGCATGTGGAAAAGTAAAAGACCTTTTTTATTTCAATTGTTGTTGTCTGTTGTTGTTTGAATAAACTATTTTGAGACAAATAAATAAATTTAACAGGTTGACTGTTAAAAAGATTCACGGGCCTGCTGGATTATGCACAATGGTAATACAGTCATTCTAAAATAAAAAGGATTTTGGCAGGGTTTAAATATCTTTTACATTTTTTTTAAATAATAATTTAGAAGCCAACAATAAAAAAGCAAAGACTGATCGTGTTAGTAAATATGTTTACATATTTATACATTTATGCTGTTTTGCTGGTCACCAAAAGGCCTTCAGTGTCCAGATTATATTAGTATTAGGACAGTATCTGCAGCAGAAAGCAGCTAATAATAGATTTTTTTACTTTGTTGTAATATAATTTGTATCATCTCTAGTTTGATACAGGATCTTAAGATAAATAAAGTTTTAATCTTTTAATAATTTGATGAGATTAAATTGTGTGTGAACGTATAACGTAGTAAGTGTTGCATCGGCGCCCTCTGGTGCCTGATCGAAGCAACAACATGGGCAGCAGTTTTCGCAAAGCTTTTTTTTGTTAAATCATAATTGTAGCAAATGTAAGACGATTTCTTTAGTATAACGTTTTTTTTTAACAAAACAAGGGATCCCGTGTGGATGTAAACATATTAGACTAAAGACCGACTGTATTTAACAGTGTCTTATCACTGGTGGTTCTTGAAATATATCTTATATATCGCTCACACAGCTTCCTTCCAACAAGAACAATAAAACATGACCTAAATGTGTAGATATCAGTTGAGTCAATCATGATAACCGGTTTAATGATATTACAGAACGTATCGCCTATTTAGTCCTCTGGAACTGATGCTTGTGTGTGTGTTCGGTATTCAGAACTTTAATTCGTGCGGTTTTAATGTACTAATCACTCGCAGGACGAAGAAAAGTGGCAACAAACTGTCAAGACATAAGCATCTTGTAAACTTATTAAGTGTAATAACTGCTCAGGCGAACGCAATGCCAAATCGATTTTCATAAATCCCCTTTATGAAGCGTCTTGAGTAGAATCTGGCAACCCAAGATGTGTCCTGGATGTATGTAGCGGTTACTAGAAGAACTCACCACCACCTCCAGTACAGTCCACCTGTACAGCTGAGACACGGCAGTCCGAAAGAAAGGAACTTTTACCACAATAAAGTGTTTATTTAATTATTCCTGACACTTTTTAGAACTTTCTGAGGGGAATTTTTGAAACGAGACGTTTTTTTGTGTGGACGGGAATTTACTGACAGAACCGACGTTTCATTCTCACAGGTAACTTCAACTTACATATTATTCACATTTATATTCTACGTTTGGAATACATGAAAAAGGAGTTAAAGTTGTTAATCAAATTACATTTCAACCAAAATCTCTGTTTATTCGTTTTTCTTTTGTCCGTTCGTGTATTTTAACACTAGTCGCCTCCGCCCCCGTCGACTGTTGTTTTAAATAAAACGAAATGTGCTCGTTTTAAGTAAAAACTAAACATGTAAAAGTTGTACAATAAAATAAGTCTTATAGTTAAAGAAACTGAACGCAAAGTATTGAATTTAGTCAGAATCTTGGTACTGTGATACTTCACTTTAATAATGTAACAGTGTTTAGTGCATGACAGTGATTAGCTTTGTGCTAAATTACATTATTAATGTAAAAAAATTACTTTTAATATTTCCAAATCATTTTAATAATATTTAAATCTTACGTGTTAACTAGGTGGAATTACAAAATTGTAATTAGTGGACTTTTAAACCATCATTATATGGGTCAAACTGAATGGGCACTTTCTGTATAATATTGTAATGTTATAATAATGTTATAACTGCTGTATATTACACTGATATTAGTGTTTATTATTTATCTTCTGGTGTTGTATCTACTAATTGATATAGTATTGCCATATTGTAATAAATCAGTGATTTAGACTTGTCACATTTATGCATTCAGGGCCAATAAATGAGAACTATTAAGCAATTTAGTTTTTTTATTGTAAATTCTAATACTGCTTTACACTTTACATATTTGTTTTCTTGGTTATTTGCATGGTGGGTTAGTAATTAATGCTGCTACACTGATTTTCTCCTCCCACCATCCAAAGAAATGCATCCATGTTAACTGGAGATACTGAAATTTTCTGTTTGTGTGTTTGTACCTTGCAGCAGACTGGCGACCTGTTCAGGTGTTTACAATAACAATGATGCATCTTTTGAGGTAAGTCACGTCGCCTGCATGTTCCTATGATCTTTGTGCATTGGATAAGTGAGTGAAGTTAAGATTAGTAGAAATAAAGAAAATGTGTAATGGAGCATACACCGGAGGAGAGGGGTGCGATAAGAGGTGCATTGTGTTTGGTCCTGTGTACCTTGTTCACTCCCTGATTCTCCAGCTACCTGAGACTATTGTGTTGGACTAAAGAACTTCATTTCCAAAAAGCTTAACAATGTGACCTCGTACAGCAAAATAACGAAACGGAATCTCGAGAAAAATTCGGTATTTATTAATCTAGTGTTGTAGAATTAACATATTGGAGATCGACAGCTGTTGTATCAGACTACATAACATTAATGAGCTGTATCCACCCGAACAAACTGTTGGTGGTTTGCGGCATGTCTGCCTGTGAGAAATCTTTGCTGTTTTGTAACTACATCATCCCACTTGTCTAGCCGTAGTGACTGGACCTTTACCAAATGAACTTCACTTTGTTTTCTTAAAAAAGGATTTAATGCTGGGACACGATGTAACAATAGAGCTGATTTCTTAAACCCATAGAGAGTATGGATGTGTAAAATGGTCTAAGCTTGTGGAAATTAAACAAGACCAGTGGAACCGACAGTGTCATTTAGATACCATTTATGTGTGGAAACCGGTGTTAAGATACACAGGACATGTTTAGCAGCCAGCTGGGAATAATTGGGCCATTAAGACCAGTGATAGTCAAGTAGTGAGCCACTTGGGGGATTTAATGACAGCTGGAGTGAAACTTTAAAGTGGGAAAGGTGCCAAATCATGAACATGGGCAGCTGAATTCAATAAATACGTTCGTTTTTTGTTAAAGCATGACTTTATAACCCCTTCTAGACAAGGGTGCAGTGAGTCCGGGCATCCAAAATCAATAGATGCAATGACGCAACGACACGGGACACTTGCTGAACTCGGTTCTTTTTGGAACCCAAAAAATCTATGATGTCTAGCTTCAAGTCAAATGCGCATTTTTCTGCCTATAATATTTTCAAGATTGATTGTGGGATTTTTTTTAGCATTGGTCAAAAAGCATCACTCACAGTCAGGGCCCATTTGGAGTTCACACTTACCCTCCTTTTGATGAATAAAAAAGGAAGAAGGGAGAGCCGAAAAGAGAAAGAGACAAAAGAGGAACGGGGGAAGGCATGTTTATGGTCTTGGAGTGAGTGACAGCACAGGAGGTGGCAGGGGGGTGAACAGATTAGTTTTGAGGCACTAAACAAAAAGACAACACAAGCCAAGAGGGTCAGGAACAAGTGTGGTCCTAAAGACCACAACTTCTTAATGTAGTCTTAAGGTGCCCTGATTGAATCTTATTGCTATTATAAGTGATTGATAAAAATGTTTATAAACATCCACTTCTGCATCCAATCTGAATCACTGCTCTGTGGTATCCGATTGTAAAATTGTTTTTGGTTTGTGATTAAATTGAAAAAGATTTTCGTTTTGTGGATGAAAATTCAGCTCAAACTAGGACACCATTGTCGTTATCATGAACCTCTATATGCACACGTTTTTTTTTTACAAACAAGGCAGGACCAAGCCAGTCTGAGACATGACCGCACAATAACACAAAAGAGAGCTCACATACTCAAGTTAGGCATTTATTTCTGCCTTTAGGGGCTGATGTTTGTTTCTTTCTTTTTTATAACAAGCTGCTACTTTATTGAGGGTTGGTTTGCAGAAACTCACAGTTGTTACTGGGAGAGGTCAGTGCTGGAGTGGTGACAAAACTGTTCATGAAAATACATCGACATGTAAATTCACTTTTTGCAGTGAATGTAGTTTGTCAGGGGTTTTAGGATATATCCCAGCATTAACCCTGCATACCAACATAGAGAGTCTGAGCTCCCTGGTTCGAATCTAGCCATTGCTGTTTGGTTGGCTGTCCACAGGATTCCTGGCTATTGGATGCACAAACCAGTTGTCGTGCCGGTTGTAGTGCCTAGCCCTAGCAATATATATATTGCTAGGTCTAGCTTTAGATCAAAAAGTATTTGTTATTCAATATTGACCAGCTAAAATTTGCAATCTTTCTGCAGTTTTCTTGGCGTTTAAACACAAATGTGACAAAACCCTCTGAAACTCAACACCCACTTACAGCATTGTGGCAGTGAATTACTTCACATTGCACTTGATGCAGAACTATAAAAAGAAAATGATGGAGTTGTATTGCGTCAGTTTGACACCGAAGTGTAAATCAGTGTTTACAGACGTGCTTCGATAATAAACATTACACTACCATGTAGTTTAAGTACACAACAAATTGGTGAAAACGCTGTTTAAACCAAAAGTCTATGTGTGTGCGGAGGGGTTTATATTTTTGACTATTTGAGAAGGAGAAAGAAAAAGTGAGGCTGTTGTTAGCATTGGGTGCAGCAGTTTAACACGAGCCTTTGATAAGAGATTCATCCGCCTCTGTTTTGAATGCTAATTTGGTTTCTAAGGAGACCCGTGAAGCTTGAGTCATGTATCAAGCACAAACGTCTTCATGATGCACCTGAAGGCTCGACCCCTCGACCATAGCGCACACTGACACACACTAAGGTACACAAAGAAATAAATACACACTACATAATCATATCCTGAAATATATTTATATATAATTTGTTTTCGAGTGCTGCACTTTGGGCCAAATACTGCACCACCGTTGCATCGGAGACTACCATATCTAATGAATTCTTATGTATTTATTTGCTAACGTTACTTTCATTTATATACCTGATTATTAACTGGTCGGAAGTCCTGCCGATTTGGTTGCTAGGGTATAAGGGCATTTAGTTTAGTGCTCGTGGTATCATCACTTAAAAATTTCAGGTACCATTCAGGTACTCAGGTATTCAGTTTTTTTGTGTTTTATGGATCAATAATGTATCCATCCACCTTTTCATACAGAATATTGTATCTGAGGTGGCAAGTGTCGCACAACAAAGCACCTCAGTCCATGTGTGTGTCTGTTTTTATGGTAAAAAACAACAAAAGTTGTCTGGCTCACACACACATGTACAAAAATTATTGTGACTCAGTGCACCCATCATTACTTCTATTGTTAAAAGTGTTTGTGCTTTGGGAGAGGGACCGTGGTTCAAGGGTTACGTCCGTTTTATGAATTATATATTGGGCAATAAGGGCGGGGTTAATACGTTTTTTAATCCAATAAGACAATATGACTAAACGAGTCATATAAAACATTCATTTTTCTTTTTTTTATTGTTTTACTGTTTTAGTGGATCATTTCCTTCAATACTATAATCTATTGTAAGTATACAGATGTTATACAGATCTACCCTGGCAAGGAATCTTTTCACGATGCTTTTTAATTTAAACTAAAATGTAAAAGTCATTATTACTATCAGAGAATTTGAAGTGTCAATCTACAGAACTAAATTCTATATCCTATCTAAGCCCAATTGACAAGTGTACGCACGACTGTGTTTCAGAAAACCCTTGGCAGTCACAACAGTTGATTTTTATCATGTACACATGATGTTACGTCAGCTTTTTTGTTGCAATTTCAGAGTAAATACAGCGGGGTTCGAAATGAGATAATGTGAGGCACAAAAGGGGAAAACAGGAAAATGGAAGAGCAAGCAAATGTTTTAGGAACATGGGTGGGAGTGAAACCGATGGAAGGGAGGGAAAGAGTAACGCTGGGACACATAGGAAGCGTTTGGGTGTGTTTATAGAACTAGCACTCACACTGAGATAACGTGATTATATTTTCATGCTTTGCCAAAGCTTTCAACAGCACATTTAAGTTTAAGAATGTTTTTCTGTCAAACTCAGCGAAGAGTCAATTAGTATTATTTGTAGGGATGTAACAATGCGGCAAGAACTTATACGATACAGTTCGATAGAGACGAATGGATATTTTTGGTAGAGGTTAGTTTGGTATAGTCTAATTTACTTAGAAAAAAAAACGGCATTTATTATTTAGATCAATAAAACATATATAATACTCACAAATACTTGATTTCCCCTAATTATCTCTACTTCTTTGTATAGCATAGCAGCCCTGACCTGAGTATTATCTGCAGCCAGGAAATGACAGCATGTCTTTTAATCTCTGTGGAAAAACTGATGCCCACTTGCTTGACTGTCCATATGATCGTAGAGTAAACAGGTGTAGTAAGACTAGTCGTAGGCGATTGGTCCTTAACTACTCGGTTTCATATACAAAAGGGTTTGATGTACAACTACAAGCCTACACAAGTTTTCGAGTGTTTCTGTTTGCACATATTTGATTTCAGTAGTTTTTTTAAATTATTTCCAACTATCTCGCTCCCTCTGTCTCCCTCCTTCTCTCTCTATTTTTTTCCTCGCTCTGTCGCTCTTCATCGCTCTGTTTCTTTCATTTATAATAACAGAAGGTTATGTATTACATGACTCTAGCATGTACTTCTTCCTTCTCTCTCTATGTGTGTGTGTGTCTCTCTCTCTTTGTGTCTCTCTCATTTGTAATACGTGCCTGGGCACATAACAGAAGCTGTAGGATGTGCTTCTCTGTCTTTTTGTCTGGCTCTTTCTCACAATGTGTGCGTGTGTGTCTCAATCTCTCTCTCACTCTCTCATTTACAATACAAGACGTTATTGCATTATGTGGCTGTAGCATATGCCTCCACTAGAATTATTACAATTTGAAAAACGGCTTCTATTGCTAATATATAAAACTACAATCTACAATTTCACGTGCGGTTATGACAACGTAATTAGCTGTCTAGAGCGCTGACCATTCTCTACTGTCTTTGTGTCATCTCATATTAGCCCCTGATATTTTAGTCTATATATTGATGTTAGGTCACTTTAATCGTGGTCTTTCTCATCTCATCCTGGTCTGTCCTGTTTTATTTGATAAAAATGTTGTGTTTTTAATTAGACAATACAATACAGAGCATTACAGAGTTAATGCAGGGTTCCAAAAGCTTTTCTCTGGTTGTCTTTCCTACTTCCTTTCTGAATAACTATATCTGTCTGTGTGTGTAGGTGAGTGTGTGACAAGGTGTGGTATGAAGTTAATAACAGACTTTATCAGATGACTGTGATTAACTGAAGTGCTCTTGGCAGTGCTGCATGCACACGTGTCGGTACACATATGCTTATTACTATTACACAGCTGGATAAGTAGTAGCTGTGAGCAGCCAGTAGGAGTGTGTGGGAACACCGATCCAGGAAGTCATACCCCATCTCTTACTTTTATGCCCTTATGTGAACAAACAGACCAGAATTGCCCAAAGATAATCATAAATACTTTCATATTGTGTCGTGGGTAGGATGTCCTTATGACTCTACTTATTACAAATATCTATACAGACCGTAATTTGACATACACCTACAAGTACCTAAATGAAACGCACATTCAACGAAAGAACATGTGCGTCACCTTTAAGTCTGCATCGTTATGTACCCCCTTCGCAGAGCCTCTGCATCGCCCGGTCAGATATGGACCGTAACTTAAATTTAATCATCTGTAGTGTTAGTGGATTTGCTCGTAAATATTGAACACAATTACCAGAAATAAACAGCATTTTACTATTCCTGCTCCTGTTCACAGGTTGATCGTCCTGCCATCAGTGGCTCTGTAGATGGATCTGTAAAGAAGCTGTTTGAGTATGGGTCCTGAAGAATCACTACACCCCAGTGACATGGTATGAAATGTACTTGTGAAGAATCATATTCAAGATCTTGACATTTTACCCATAACTGTCTTTCCCTCTTCAGACACGGCTAGTTGTGTTTGTTTTCCATTTTAGATGTCAAACACTCCACCTTCTTCGCCTCACCCTCACAACCTCTCCCCCGCAACTTCGCCATGCTCTTCCTTCTCTTCCCCACCCATCTCCCCTCTCAAGTCAGGGGTCGTGACCTTTCGCTCCCCTGCCACACGTCACCTCACCCAGCTCGACCCCTGGAGAAGACACAGCTGGGAGCCAGGGGCCGTCATACAGGGCAGCCCAGCCATCGACACTCGCAGGTACATTACACACACGTCAGAGTTTTGAACAGGCGTCATTGGCTATATCGGAGCCTTGATGTTCACGACGTTTCGTTTATGATCCAATATTTAAAAGCATTCGTTGTTCAAGATTAGTCAGCTAAAATCCCACAACAACAAACTTTCTCACTTGTCGCTAAAACCATAGGGTAAACACAAACACGAGAGAACCCTCACAAACACACTGTTCTTTAGCGTAGTTGGGGTAAATGACTTTGGGGTGTTTAATGAAATTTTTTGTTCCAATACGGTACAATTATTACTAAGATTATGCACCCATGTAGCCATTTAATTCACTTTGTTGTCTATCAGTGTGAGTCTGGAGGATCTGGACCCAGAAGAGATGGCACTGGTACTAGGTGGAGCTCTGGGATGTCGGATAGCGCGAGATGTCCGCAGGTCCGTCACATGCGAGGGCTCGCTGTCATCCCTCACTGAGGAAGAGTCTGGGATTGAAACACAGCTACACTCACCCCTGGAGGTTTGTTTGATTATTAGGATTTTACATCCGTGACAGGAGACGGTTCCTATTACACAAGATCTGTCAGTTCACAGCGCTCACAGTTTCGTATCTCCAACTGAAAAACGTGCATGTTTTTGGACTGTAAAACCCACACAAATCGCCGGTAGTGAATCAGAAAATCAAGTGGCATCCTTGATGTTTGCAGTCCTTACCAGGCATTTCATGTGATTTACATTTTCACTAAACAATAAACATGCTTTTAGAAATTACGGGTGTTTCATCTTAACCGCTTTGTCATTAAACCTATATATCGTTGAACGTATGTAGTTGTACTTTTGAGTTTGCAGATATCTCTTTTGTTTAGGAGCAGGCGAGTCAGATGCATGGATGCAGCGCCTCAGCCCCAAGTCTCTTTGTTGTGAGACGCATCCCCAAATTGTCTGCCCCACGCCCTCGCTCGTATTGCAACGGTAAGAACACTACCAGGAAGTTCCTTCCTTCTCGCCGGTCTTT
Organism: Hoplisoma paleatum; assembly: GCA_028565875.1. NCBI lineage: Eukaryota > Metazoa > Chordata > Actinopteri > Siluriformes > Callichthyidae > Hoplisoma > Hoplisoma paleatum. The sequence goes on from JAOTRQ010074887.1 coordinate 11,980, forward strand.
CCTTCCTGCTGCTGTAAGGCTGTACAATCAGCACTGCTCCAAGTAGACCACAAACACACCAACTT
>JAOTRQ010074926.1:0-12042 GCA_028565875.1 Hoplisoma paleatum
TATATATATATGATTTCTGGCTTGTTATGTACTGCTAGAAGATTTAAGTTTAATGTTGATGAATTACACTTCAGTTTAGCATTTAACCTTATTTTTCCTTATCCAACCTTAATATTTGACAAGGTAAGTAAGTCTGAAATGATTCCTATTGGATTCACAAACACCTTAGAGTAAACACATAAAGGAGTCACGACCTTTTTGTAATGACTGGAGACTGGAGTCCTCTGCATGTATGTTTGTACCATGCTTTGTAATCATTCCTTTTTTTGGAAGCTTTTTTGGTTTAGTAATTATTTATTACACTTCTTATTTAAAGTTCACTTATTATGGATTATTAATGATGTTTTATTGTTTGTACATATTATATGCTTGTTTAGTGTACGACATTTATGCTGTAAAGGAAGGATTAATGAAAATGACCGGTCGAATGAGTTTTGATTTGTGTCTAACCGCACAGCAATGTGGTTGAAAAATAATTTCAACTGTCAATTAAAATGACAATATCTTAATAATATAATCATTAAAGGCTCATTATTATGAAAAGCACAATATTCTAGACATTAAGCATAAACCATAAGCCAGTAAATGTTAACGCAATTATTGACATATTGCTGAAAATGCATTTAAAAGTAGTTTTAATCATAGATTGAAGATGAGTTAATGAATAAAACTAGGTGATATTTAGTAAATTCTGTTTTGTTGTTATTGATTCTACATTGATGTCCATCGCCCATTTTATTGCAAATCAGTGTTTTTTTTTCCAGTCTTAGGCATGTCACACTTGACTAGTTGATTTGCACGAGTTATCTGCAGTAATGGGTGTTCCTCACAGCTTGCTTCCAGCAGATGGCCGTGATTGGCACAGCAAACACTGTGGAGCGCTGGATCTCAATAACAGTTCCATCCTCAACCTCTCCACAAAACTTACACATAAACTCCAGCTCATTGCATTATGTCAAGATGTCGATCAGGGTCTGGGAGAAATAAAAGTTGGTGCGAAAATAGTAGTCAAGCAGTGCCAAGACAAAATGTAGATCTTTTAATAGGCTGTTAGTGAATGTTTGATCACTGCTTCTTTCCAGATCACTAATGGTGGCTTGTCTGTTAAATTAATCTGCTAAAGGGGGCAGACATAATTAAAATCTGTATTTTATTTTGTCTTGTCTCATTCAGTTGTTTTTATGTGTTTTTTGATGGCTTCAGGGCCAGGCCTCTGGAGATTCAATTGGCATTCTGGGCGCACTGTATCGTCCATTAATTTTTAATACCTGCGTCATCCACTGCTTTTGCTGGGGAAAAAAGCCTGCAAGCTGATTTTGTTAGAAATCTCAAGCACAAATGTGTAAAATAAATGACCTAGTTTAAACAATGTAGGGGACTGGTGCGGGGACAGCCTCAGGTTTACGAAATCTCAATCTGTATAGAATGGCTTCAAAAAAACTAGTGTTAAGACTTCTGGCTCTTCAAAGAGTTTATTTGGTTTGATTTACTAATATGAACTGAATCTTTCAGCTCCCAAGTGATTTCATTTGTAGCTTAAATCAATTTATTATGTGTTCAACATGTTACCGTCATGTATTAAACCCTGTGTCATATTCATGACAGTAAATCATTCATCCATTCAAATGATACGCAAGTCACATCAAACACAGTCATGGACAATTTGATCTGTTCAATTTGCCTTACCTGCATGTTTTTTGGGCTGTGGGAGGAAACAGAAGTACCCAGAGTAAACCCACGCAAACACGTGGAGAATGCCCCTGGGAGTTCTTGCTTTGAGGCTAACCACTAATCCACCGCGCTATCTTGTGTAAAACGAATTACGAATATAAAACATACATTAAATCTTTATTATTAATATTATTATTATTATTATTAATATGACTTCATTTATGTACTTAACGTGGAACAGAGTGTTACAAAATTATGGTATAAAATACAAAAACAAAGACCCTTTCAATTAGACAAAAAGGTCTAGGGGGAGCATTTTCCTGCTTGAAAGTGCCTACATTGGTATACGAGTATGTGTATAGCTTGAATTCGTTGTCATCTATGACTGAAAATAGCAGATTTTTTTTACCCAGTTGCTCAACAATTGTATTTTCTTTTGCAGAGTTTATAGCTTTGCAAAACCTGAATCACAGAGCTCTATGTTGCGTGTTTAGGTGGTTGTGTTGGTGTTCCGGTTGATCCTATAGATGTGATAGGAGGAGAAACAGATGCAATAGACACACCACTTGTCTTTTCTGTTCTAATTGAACTGATGAATGAACAGTTCATATATGCCTGTGCAGGTTGTTTGTGGAGCCTGGTCGATATGACATTTTAACTTTGCACAGTCTACACGCTTTTGAACTCTCTTTCACATTCAAATGTGTCCAGACGTTACTATATTTCCTATCATTCATCTTCTTCACCCATGTGTGTCTGTAGCGCTTACCGTCCTGCTCAGTCTAGACACACAGACACAGCCACACATCCTGACCAATCATGTACAGCGGAACAAAATCAACTCCCAATCAGGATCCGGCTCTCGTCGTTCACACAGCCGTATCATTCATGACCGACTCATTACTACAAACAAATATCCCGATAGCCTGAGTTTTCTTTCTTTCAGTATCTTTTTTTATCTGTGAATTTTCACATCTGTATTTATCTGCTAGTCTTATTAAATTTGCTGGTTAGAAACTTGGCGATGCTATCTGCCTGGGCGGGGCTATAACCTTAACAGCAATTAGCTAAAAGCCAATGTGAACTAATAAGGTGTTTCTGGATCTGTTGGTCCTGTATTATAAAGTTGCTTTGAGACAATGTCTATTGTAAAAAGCGCTATATAAATTGACTTGAGTTGATTGCCTTAACCCATGAGTAAATTACAACTTTTGCTGACTTGTTGACAACATCTGCACCAAGTACAGGGATTATGAGGACCATTGTGTAGCCTTCTGTCTACAAAGCTGATCCGCACATGAACTTAAGATGCGGACAACTACTGTGCACATAGGTAAAGGGTAGAAAGGGTGTGTCGGGCAGAAGAAAAAAAATACATTAAAAGACAAATAATACTACTCATAAAATATATGTGTGCCAAGGGCTATTATTGAACCCCCGGAGATTTAAAGCATTCAGAATAAATGAGGTACACTCTGTCTTTGCAAACCCCCTCCCCCCTTATTGCTTATTGTCTCAAGTGTTATAGGATTGTATGTCAAACACAAAAAGCCACCTTTGTTGGGCAATAACAATGAATAAATTCAACAAAATTAACAAAATCAATTTGCTCTCATAAGTCATGATTGTATTTTTTTTTTCTAAGAGCGTTAGTAAGTACAAGTTAGCTTAATAATAAAACATTTTTAAAGGTTGTCTTTTGAAGACAGTTAGAGACTCAGTTAAACAGTCATACAAGGAAAGTTCATTCCACTAATTGGGTACTAGTATAGAGATTGTGTGGTTCATAGCAAGCTTTTCTTATACATCCGACTGTAGGGGAGCATCAGTGTTTAAAAGTGAGTACACGTCACTATAGGAATCCACCAATAAGCACACAACAGTGGGTTAATGATGTGGCTGCAGTGGCGTGTAGTTGCAGTGTTTAAAAAATCAGTTCAATACAAGATGAGCTGTTGTATTTTGAATCAGTTACAGGGCTCTGATTGTGAACATGAGTCCAACCATGATATTACAAGTGACTAGATAATATTCTGAGAGGCTCCCATGGAGAGAATTAGAGATTTTTAGAGTTGTAAAAAGTGACCCGGGTTGGAGATTGATTTCTGGGATTTGTGGTGATTTGTTGTAGATTACAGGACATGATTAAATATAAGCAATACATTATGCTTGGTTTGTTAACTTTACTGTATTGTCTCTGATTTTATACATAGACATTTACAAATAATCAACCCTCTAAAGGAAATGATTTGCAAACTTCTGTGAGAGTAACAGGACATTTCTGCAACAGTTGCACACCTTTATAATACTACAGAACTTAAAACCTCTTTCTAAACAGTATTTCAAAAATAGTCTAGAGTATGATTGAATCACTGAAAATCTATAACCACCATTCATTTAATGCAACTTAGAGTCTAAAAGTCCTTAAAGTGTTCAAGATGTACTGTAACTATGGTGAAATCTTAGGAGCTGAGAAGCTGTCACAAAAGCTGAGCGAGGAGATCGTTTAATTGCACCAAATGTTGCAGTGGATAAAAAATTTCCAAGAACTTTTACAGTTCTGGTAACACCACCGGGAGTACTGTCTGAGACATTCAAACCGCCAACCTGTGAGAAAACATCCATGTGATACTGAAAAAGACAGCCCCGATGAAGGCTGGGAGATAAGACAGGATGACCTGATAGAGATCCGGACATAAAACAAGATGACGTGATAAAGACAACAGAATACAGGATGACCTTGATGAAGATTGGGACATAAACACATTGACCTAATAAAGATTGGGACAGAATACTCGATGACCTGAAGAAGATATGGACAGAAGACAGGATGACCTGATGAAAATTAGGGCAGAAAACAGGATAACCTGATGAAGATTTAGACAGAAGACTGGATGACCTGATAAAGACATAATACAGGATGACCTGATAAAGATTTAGACCGAAGACAGGATGACCCGATGACAGAATACATGATGACCTGATGAAGATTTAAGGGATTTAAGGGACAGTGTAGCCTAGTGGTAGAGCGTGGCGCTGGAAACCCAAAGGTTGGGGGTTTAAATCCAGGCTCTGCTACTCTCCGCTACACTGCTGGGTCCTTGAGCAAGGCCCTTAACCCTGTCTGGTCCAGGGGCGCTGTATGTTGGCTGACCCTGCGCTCTGACCCCAACTTCCAGACAAAGTTGGGATATGTGAAAAGAAACATTTCATTGTACTGTACATCTGTATATGTGTAATGACAAATAAAATTGAATTTGATTTGATTTGAAGATAAGGACAGAATACAGGATGACCTGATGTAGATAAGGACAGAATACAGGATGACCTGATGTAGATAAGGACAGAATACAGGATGACCTGATGAAGATAAGGACATAATACAGGATCACCTGATGAAGATAAGGACAGAATACAGGATGACCTGATGAAGATAAGGACATAATACAGGATGACCTGATGAAGATAAGGACAGAACACAGGATGACCTGATGAAGATAAGGACAGAACACAGGATGACCTGATGTAGATAAGGACAGAAGACAGGATGGCTCAATGAAGGCTGATTAAGATTATGTGAAGCCTGGGACGAAAAACAAGACGATCTGTGAAGTGAAGACTGGGACAATTTGTTTTCCTGGTTAAAGGTTGGGGCAAAACAGAAGACAGGATGACCCGATGAAGCCCGTCCAATCATATCCGACATAGACCGAGAGACTCCTCGCTGGTACTAGTTGGGGTCATTTTGTACTAGTTCTGATTTAGTTTAAGGAACCGGGTAAACTTTACCTTATGAACAATGGAACAAAATTGTTCCAATAGTAAACTTAAAAATTAATAATTGGGCAAACGATGGAAAACACAGGTCAAAGTCAATCACGGGGCAATTTTCTGGATGGAAACCAAAACTTTAGAGGTGAACCAGAGCAAACAGCAGGACTCAAACCCAGACTATTCTTTCTGTGAGAAACCTGCTGTATTTTGTATTTAAGACGCCCCCACACCGTTAGAGATTTTCCACATCTACTGTACATTAGAATTGATTGTGACACAGTTTTCCAATTGCCTTCTGTGAAAGAATAGTCTTAGGTCTTACTCTTCATTTGCGAGTTCCATTCTAGTCACAGCATGTCATGGATTTTCTCCCGGCCATCCACCCAGCCCTATCACTGTTTTACTTATTGCTGTGTTTACGAAGCTGGCACGAATCCTTTTGCTTTTGTGTGTATGTTTGGGGTGGGGTGGGAGGTGGGTGTTCGAAACCACCACACAGTTAGCGATTTTCCACCAGTTGATTTTTTTTAATATGCATTGAATAAACAAAACAAAACAAAAAAAATGGCCCGAATATCACCCAAAAAGTTTTCACGCTTGAACGAGGAGGAAAAGTTTGAATATTATATCACCAAAATGCAGAAAAAGTGGATGGAAACGGGTTTTGCGAATTAAGCTGTAAATGCCCATTTTATACTCGTGTTTCGAACGGACTGTCCGAACATATCCGACATAGAACGAGAGACTCTTCGTACATGAATGGCTTACTTGTACCTGATTAAGGAACCGGGTTAATATTAGTCAGTCAGAGAATGAATCGGTTCAGTTGATTCTTCTAAATCAGTTGCACACTAGTTTATTAAAGAAAAATATAAAAATCAATCTCTCCATTTTGCTTGTCTCTCTGCAGCACATTGACTCATGATTTAAGTTTGTTTTTTATTTTATTTGCAAAACTGCATTTGATGGAAACTTGACATTTATTGCATTTTCTTTCTGCCAATATTTTATAAATACATATTAAACTTGCCAAACATTTGGATGTGATGTCATGCTTCTACGCCATGCTGAGCGCTCCAGCTAGCCTAGCATTTCTATTTGTCAAGGAGATATTTAGTCATACCTCATTTGGTTTGAGGATCCTCATTACGCTCATTTAGTTAGTCTGCGTTTTTTTCTCCCTGTCATCTCATTTAATACTAATTATTGTCCTTTTATGCTTGAATCAAGTAATTATGGCATGCAGTTGAAGCACACTTGCTGTAAGCGTGTTTGCTTATGAGCTGTCTCCCATGGCTCTGCTCAGCTGGAGGTGAATGTCTGTAGCCAAACATTACCTGCTGCTCTTCAATGATCTGAGTAGCAGGTCTGGAGGAAAAAAATCCTCTGTTGGCAGTAACTCCCCACTATGGCTGCACAAGCAAACACTACAACGTTGCTGTGGTTGTGATAATCAACCATGCGACCAGATGCCTGGATGTTTGGGTGTGGTTCTGGAATTAAAAAGGACACACTGTGCACTTGGGCACGCTGCCATCTCCAGATGTTTCCCTTGCCGTGATTGATGTTAACTCCCTGTTCGTCTGAGAACTGTGACTTTTAAAAATGTTATTATCTAGATTGAAGTGTGTGTGTGTGATCTTTTTTCTTGTATATTTGCCTCCTGTAATATCTCTTCAGGTACTGTAATACCATAAATACAAACATCCTGCTATCAAATAAAATGTTTAAAGATAATTCAGTTCGTCTAAAATTATTGAGTGATGACTGTATATCATGGTCCACCCAGGTCCGCTATCAGGCCACTATAACTGAATTAAAATGCACCTATCTGTCTGAGTTTCACACTATCCCACTGGTGAGCTCTTTTCACTGCTTTCCTGCAGTTCCTCGTATTTCGTTCACAACAACAATGCTCTCCTAAAAGGCAAAAAAAAGTCATCTGGTTCAGTCGACCTTAAAGAAGTCATAAAACCCTGTTTTGTACCGTGCACCCATTGAGCCACAGGGATATTTTGTCTTAATCCACTGCCTGCTCGACTGAAGTTTGGCATCAAGACTAGTCTCTTTACGATCACCCAGGTGGCTCTGTCACCATATTTAAGCGACAATTAAAAACACTTCTTTACTAAGCACTTAAATTGAAACTAACTTACCCTCCCACTCTAATAAAACTATTTCTTTTTCTTTTTTTGTTCTAACAGAGATTCAACAGTCATTTTCAGTGTTATTTACATATATTAGAGTAAGAACATAAGAACGCAAAATAATAACTTTGGTACCCAAACCAAAGTGGCTTAATACATGAAAAAGGCAATGTGTGTTTGCAAATATAAAATCTAACTAAGGTATTTTATGTTTTGTCTGATCAAAATGTCATTTGGTAATAAACTTCAATTTCTCCATTTCAGATCTGCTACATCACTAAAAATCTCAAATCAGTCTCCTTTAGCGACAGATCAGGACTACAGGAAGACCATTGAGTGGCAAAAAAAAAACACAACCATTCTTGTGAAAAAAGTAATCTGTGTAAATTATGTGGTGTACGCTGTTTTTTTTTTTATTTGACGCTTATAATAGTCGGGATGGTAATTTGTCTAGAGTACAGTGTCCATATTTTCAAAAAATAGAATGGAGAGCTGAGTACAATATAGTCCAACCTAGATGCTTCAGTACTCATTGTAGTTGAATTTGTTTTTGGATTTGGTATACATTCAAGTTTTAAGTGCCATGTGTGCATGTAGTCATGTATTGTATCATATCATATTATTTTTTAACTCATTAAAAGCACTAAACTTCCTTTGTTTATACCTTTTTAGAATTTATTGTAGATCTAGTTTAGGGATCACCAACCTTTTTGAAGCTGAGAGCTACTTCTGAGGTACCAACTAAGGCGATGGGCTACCAGTTTGATACACACTTGTGACGTCACAAATTTACAACTTTTAATTACATGTTACTATTAATAATTATATATTGTAACGTTCGTGGGTCGCGCGGAAAGGATGAGACGGATGTAAGCAAAAGTCCAGTTTTATTTACACCTTCGGATAACTCGCGGTTACATTTTCCTCGTAGCATCGCCCGGAACATCGGAGCACACACACACCGGCTCACTTCCAACAACTCTCTCACTCCCTACACACATGCACTACACTCCTCCCTCCCCTCTAAGCAACCCCTCCACACACACGCATGAAGCAGAATAACTAGAACATGTGAACAGAGCACCCCATAACATTAAACAAATACTTAACCCATAACATTCAGCAATCGCTACAATATATTACATATATTGTAATTTTCTAATTTACACCAATGCAAGTGAGATTTAAAAAAGAATAGCGACATAAAAATTAGTGCGGTTCACTGGTAATTAAGTGTCACTACAATGAGCTATTTTTAGAACAGGCCCGCGGGCGACTCATGAGGTCCTCGCGGGCGACCTGTGGCCTGCGGGCACCACGTTGGTGACCCCTGGTCTAGTTTAAGACTAGTTTTAGTTTATTCTAGCTTTTTTTGATTTGGTGTCGTAGAACACAGAATCTTTTCTATTAAGAAAACGGACTCTTAATCTTTTTGAAAATAGCATTTTAAACACATTAATTAATATGGAACTGGTTTGTGTTTCCATCTCTGTATCAATAACTGCCACTTGTGTTCTGAAAAAAAAGAACTCTCTGCAATATTATCAAGGATTGTATCACTTTCTAATTGACAGCAATAGTTCTTACAGATATAGATTACTTACTGCTAACAAAAGTGCAAAATCAGTTCTCTTGAATAAATGAAATGATTTCTGTAGCGGTTGTTATAGCTAAATATAAGGGAATGGAAACAAAGATGTGGGTATATATTGATATGTTTATACTAGATTTGTATTCTAACAAAATAATTCAGATTAATTTGCTTAGATTCATGATTCAGTCCTCACAAAAAGAAGATTAAACAGCCACAGAGCAAAAGCATAAGCACCCCCAACAAGAACATGATTGGTTGTATGTTTTATTCACTGCAATCTCCAGAAACACAGCTGATAAGGCATTATATATTTTAACCCCTCAGATTTACTTTGCAATAAGATGCAAACAAATATGTCTATAGAAGTTATTTAAAAAATAATTTAGTAAACAATACAAATCTCTCTTATACCTCCTTTTAAATTTTTTAATTAACTGTCAAGCCAAGTGTGACAAGTGTGTGTGTTTTTTTTTTCCTTGATCAAGAGCACTTCAGTCATGACCTGCTAAATCCTGGAATCGAACTGACAACCCTCCAACCATTAGCCCAGTTCTCTAACCACCAAGCCACGGCCGTTTAAATAATATTACTAATGTTCATGATATTTTCAATTGTTATTGCCATATTGCATGGAGTTGCAAGTACTGATCAAGTGTGCACACAATTTATATTTATAAAAGTAAAGTATGTACAAAAAGATGTTCTGTAATGCTGGAAAAAAGTTGTGTCAACAATTCTGTCCTGAACTGAAGGTCTTGGGCACGGTTATCCTCTACATTATCTCAGCCAGCGTGCTGCCTCTGCAGAATAAGCAAAATGAACCAGGATTACATGCTGAGCTTTAATTAGGCTGCCAGATCAGTTTATTTATTTAAAGAGGTGAAACACACTCTGCAAGTCGATGACCCAGTGATCCCACCCAGCATCAGCTGTGTGTATTCTGGACACACATAGCCAGAGATGTGCACCTTGTGTTTCCAGTATTCTCTACAAGTTTGATGCTTTTGTTCTTTTTTTATTGTTGCCTGGCAGAGTCCAGGTAGCACAGCTGAATGAGGCACAACTGATAAGAATCTTAATGCTATTTCTGTTCACTTCTCAGCTTTTAGCCTAAGTGTCCAGATGCTTCCTTTTATGAGACTATAAACAATTAGCACACAAATATTTCAACAAAAAATTATGTTAATAATAACAGAATAGAGAAAAGATGTTGTTTGCTGAACATTTAGAAGTGGGAAGTTGTCCGTACTAATGTTGAAAGCTTGTATTTACCCTGTCATGTCATATTATTAGGACCAGCAGGTAATATCCAGAGTAGCGAACGTTATTAAATAAGGTCCTGGTTGTTTCCACAGGTATTCGGCATCACGCTGACTACAATACATATTGTTGATGGAGAGTGCATGGGGGATGATTCACAGAGCAAACAAAAAATGCTCAGTTGCTTAATTGCTCAAATGTCTGGATAATTAGCTGACCAGAGTAGTACTTGGAAGTCTTGGTCATGCTTTTCCGACCAGTGTCTATTTCTAGCTGTGTGATGTTTCATGTTGTCTTGCTGCAAGATTTAATCTGCCTTAGAAAAGCTAATCCATCTGGTTGTATGTACTTGAGATGCAAGGATGGATTCATACCCAAATCGTCCAAAGTAGGTAGTGGTCATAATAATATGATAATGTCGACAGGTTTCTTTGGGGGAGACGTGATGGAATGTCAAATCAAAGCTATTTGCATTTGTCTTGCGACAGTTTTTTTTATCACTTCATTCATAAAATGGCTCTGATCTGTTGTTATGCTATGTGGTGTAGTTTTGTTTTGTCTTTGCTTTATAAGATTCAGTTGTTTTGGGGCTTTGTGTGTTTTTGCCTCGATTAAGTGAGAATCACTGGTGCATTACTTCCGATTTCATCTGGATCAAAGGATTGTGAATACGGCTTTTCTATAATCTATAAATTGTCATGGGAAAACTCAAGTACAATAGATGCCAACACTCGTATTGGAATTTTCTTTTCTGCTCTCACCCATTGATGGACTGGTTTTAACTAGGTAGGTTTACACATTGACTACACGAGCCACATTTAATTGGGTTACTCTTGTATAAAAAACGATTTTTATTCTTTTAATAAATGTAGAAAAATATTTATATAGAGAAAGATAAGTAAACTTTCTTGAAAACAGAGTGAAACACACAATGATGCATTTAATAAGCAAAATCTAAAAAAAACTAAGTTTGCGTTAGAATTATATACAGTGTTGTTAGTAAATCAATACAATACAGTCAATGCAATACTGACCTTTTTGTGAGTCAACTGATTATACAGCCACATCGTACACCGATGGCATCTCCAGCTAAATAAATTCAAATATATGATTTAAAAGTTAATTTTACAATTCATTTCTACGGTAGAAGTTACAGCATTCAGGTGGCAAGCTGGATTTATCATTAGCAATCCAACACCCTTGAAACTGGAGTCTCGAAACTATGCATTGACACTGTATAGTGCCAATCCCAAGATTAAAAGATTGCATTAGGAAGGGCATACAGCATTAAAAACTATACCTATCCGATAATGCACACCATGATCCATCGTAGCAACCACTAACACGAGCTGCCATATGATTCACAGTCAGATACCAATTAAATATGATGGTCGGAAAGCCAGTTTTTTTTAGGAGACCTTCAACAAAGTCCAGTGATGGTAAATGATTTACTGACCTAAACTTACTCAGACAGTTGTGCAGTCAATCGATCCATTCTTATCTGTATATGAAGTAGGGTTGTCCGCAAATAATCGATTATTCGTTGGTCGACCGAAAAAATTACTAGTCGGCCAAATTCCATTGGTCGACTAGTCG
>JAOTRQ010074937.1:0-12041 GCA_028565875.1 Hoplisoma paleatum
ATATTACGTCTAAAAAAATCAAAATGGTTTATAATAATTTGTGATTTGATTAGTTAACCAAAAGTTAGCAAAACTGTGGGCTGTATGGAGAACATGTTCTACACTCAGCATTGTCTAGAATACTATAAGACCTAGACGGAATGGGGATCAGGTTGCTTTCTAAACGTGAAAAACCCAACAGACTCTCTGAACCTCATAGATTATTGTTTCACACATAAATCAATTTAAATGTCACCAGAATGCAAAAACCACATACAGCATAAATAATAATAAACCAAAGGTTTTTTCCTCACAATTTTGAACTTGTCCAATCGAGTAATTTCCTCTCTAACTGAGCAGACTCCCTGCCCAGATTGAGAGCAAGACTGTAGCCCCCACACACACACAACCACACATCCACAGTAATTGCACATGATTTCGTTCACACAAGAGTTCACATGTTGGTCGTCTATGTGCATGGAGATGCTACACCTGCTAAACCTTGATCAGCCAGCAAATTAACACTTATGAGAAGACAATCCAGCTTCCTTACAAATCCTATGCTACAAACAGCTATCGTTCATTCATACAGCTTGCTCAGTTGAATACATACATACATACATACATGATACAAGAAACTACATAACATAATTAATGATTGAATTATTTTTTCCATTCACCATATACAATACTGGCCAACTGTCTACTCTAAATTGGACTGTGCCTTGTGCAATTCTATCTGGCATGTGAAAACTATTATCGAATATTTAAAAAGTTGAAAAGAGTATCGACTATTTAAAAAGTTGAAAAGAGTATCTTTACAACAAAACTATGTATTTCTAAGTATACTGAATTTTAACCTTAGGTTTTATACCCACAATTCTGTAAGGCTATTTATTGTAATTCAATAGTAGTCAAAAGAAAAATACTTGAATAGATGGCACAAACATATGTTTTAATTAAAATCCAATATCACTGTGTGTTAAGACAATGGCTCTAATGCAAGCAGCAACACCTCAAAGATTTCTGGCTAAGTCAATATGTGGTTCATTATGCAGTTAATTTAATAGGGTCACTCACCCTTCTTCCTGTTCTCCACTGAGCCATCTTGCTTTTTGTCTAAAAAGAAAATGAAACACCCAGAATCTTATTAGCCTCTCCAATGCTGGGGGTAATAATTCTGCTGCATTCATTTAAACATATTTTTAATTACGTAAATGCTTGCTATGATTTAACAGCATGGGATACATCGTATTGTTGTGTTATTGTTAGGGTAAAAAATCCAGATGTGTGCTGTGGCCTCAGTACATCATGAAAATCCAGTGCTCCTGCCAGGCCACAGACACGCCTGTGTGCGTGCGCATGCACACACACACACGCATGTGCAAACACACGCGGTGGTGGTGTGTGCAATTACTGAACCAAAATGTGGCCCAGCCTATGTGAGCACTGAACTATTAAAATATCTAGAGGCATTCATTTGAACTGCAAACACATGTGAGCTATAAGCCGGTAAATTCATTAAAGAGCTGTAAGCTAATGGAGCACAGCAAAGATTCTCTCAGTACACTCATACCAAGAGGTTAACATTTTGTTTACATAGTTATTAATAATCTCGTCTTATTTAAAGACTCGCAGTTGGCTTGCTGTATGACTACATTGGCTAAACAAACTAAAAGGCCTTTAACACAGATAAAAATGGCAATGCAGATGACAGACCATTTGCTTTTCAAATGTTATGATTAGAAGATGTTTTGACGATAGTCATACAGACGACTGACTTTCCTACTTTCAGCATAAGCAATTATTATAACTTATGCGTGGCTTTAACTACATAATATAATAAAACGTTTTGTAAAATAGTTAAATAGTTAAAATACCGTTTTTTAATTATACAAATTGGAAGCTGATTACAAACATTTGCCATTTTTAAAATAAAACGTGACACAACTACTCAATATCAAGACTAAATGTAGCCACTTCTTTAAGTGATAGTGGTAAGCTCACGCTCAGTCAATAACCTTTGAAACCTGCTTATGACCGAAAACAAATATGAATATGTTGTGCAATATATACATATATAGATATATTCTACAATCAATATTGTGCAATACTAAAAATAGAGTTTACACCCATAACCAATATAACATTGTTCTATTTTAAAACAAAATACTTTTTTGATGGTACATACTAAATATGACTAACTGTTGCTGTTCCAAAGCTTTTCCTTCATTTAATGATCTGACACTTGAACTACAAGCTTAAAATGGCAAATACAGCTTAGTGGCTTAATGGTGTTTCAAAACAATGTAAAGTGGTAAAAAGCTAAAATTAATTTAATCAGTAATCTAAATACAAGATTTGCTTACGACAATTTGATGGGCTGAACAGCATGTAAAACCATACCATAAATGAGAAGAAGTCACTGCTGGAGTCATGTAGTTTTACACTAGATGGGTATTTTCACACTTCCTTAGCTGCCGAACCTAAATTAGCAGTACCAGACTAGCATGGCTGGCAGTGTGGCCAGATTTAAAATAGATCAGAGACTGGAAGGACATTAGAAAATAGCAACAACATACTTTTCTTCTCCTTTTTCCGTTCCTTTTCTTTCTTTTTCTCCTCTTTTTCTTCATCCTCATCATCCTCTCCTGCCCCCAGTAAAGTAAAGATTATTCCAGTTTGGGAGTTTACTCCAACGGCTGTGACAACCATTTTTCCAGAGCCCTCCATGACATGGGTGCCTGTATACAGAGACAGACACAATACAATAAACACAAAACCCTACACACAAACATACATGTTTGATTTCTGTGTAAAGGGGATCTAAATATGGGTTGTGTCTTTGACCAAAAGGCTTTAAGAACCGGTTCTTTATATAGCACTGTAAGACCAGACAAATTAATGAAATGGCTCTTTATATAGCACATCGGCTCAGGGAATGTTGCATATGAACATGTCTCCTCTAAAAACTAGGCAATGTCACATCAAAGCAGCTCTTTCAGCCTGTGGAATCATTTTTCTGTTCCAATTCTAGTTCTGCTGAATAGTCCTGCTGTCCTAGGCATAGGTACATAATTTGTAAAAGCGTTAAAACTATAAGCACTCAAAAGGGTTGTTAGAAGAGCCATATAAAATTAAAATGTTATTTAATATCGATAAACGTTTGTATTGTAGGTTTGATAAATTGTATTATATTAATAATAATTTATTTTAATCTATTTATTATCTGTATTCGTTTAAAAGTGAGACAAATAAATGGTCTAGTTTTATATACATGCAGCACACTTCACTGACTGGTTGAGTGCAACCCAAGACAAGGGCACAATTTTGACTAGACAACGTAAATGCATCTCTAAACTGCAGTTCTAGCGGGGTGATCCTGGTGGTCAGTATCTATCAAAACTGATGCAAGACAAAAAAACGATGGTAAACCAACCAAAGAGTAATCAGTGGACAAGGCTCAATTAACACACGTTGGGAGAGAGGACTGGCCTATGAGGTCCGATCCAACAGAGACGGTCTTGTTACCCAAGAACTTAATGCTGGCACTGATAAAAAGGTGTCGAAATACACAGTTGAATATACAGTTACAGTTAAATATACAGTTGCAGGGCTGTTTTGACAGCAAACAAGGGACGAACATGTTACGTGTTACGGACTGATCAGTGTATCTAATATTGTAGAAAAAGTATGATGTACAGCCAATATATTATAAAAGGTCAGAGTTGTCACGTTTTACTTCCTGTCACGGTAACTCATGACAGGAAACAGATCATTCAACACACAAGTTACATATAATACAATAATTTTGTATTTTCAATTTGACTTCTCTACATATTTTTAAACTGTGGTAGGAAACCAGATTAACTGGAGAAAACATACACAGAAACAGGAATAACATGCAAATTCTGCACAGAAAGCTCTGTATTTCCTTAGCTGGTAACTGAACCAAAGACTAAGCTAACCACTAAGCCACTGCACTGCCCAAGCACAGATAAGAAAACCCCTAAACACTGAATTCACCAGTGACCGTATCTACTATAGTGCATCAATCCTTAAGAAATAGCATTTATTTTTGCCTGAAACATCGTAAATTTTACAATTATACATAAATAAGACAAGATTTTAGAAAGACAATAAATGTCGAGGTGAAATAAAGAGCCACCTTGAAACAAGTTGGATGTGAAATTTAAACATATGCATTCATTAATGAAGAAAACGTACTAGCAGAGAAGCCAGTAAATATAGCATTCTGCAGTGTTAAAAACTACAAGTTTAATACATTTGGTCTGCGCCTTAAAAAAAAACAAAAAAAAAACTGATTTTCAAGAAGAGACCCAACAAATGAACACACAGGAAATTGCAATGTTGCAGAGAGTCAGGAAATGATGTGGTTGTTTAGAAGCATAAATAATTCTGCATCAACGTAAATGCTAACAAGAGGTTTCTAAATGAAGAGCTACTCTAACTTTGATTAAAGTATTTTGTGAGTATTGTGAAGATTTCGGATTTCTATACAAAGCTGATCCAATATGTGCAAGTTTTAAGCACATTGTTTTTCATTAAAAGCAAGGAGGTTATTGGTAGGGTTTATTACCATTTGGTTAGCTTAAAGAAATAATACTCCTTAAAATAACACATCAGGAGCACAAGCAGTAGCAGGAATCTGGTCGGGACAACAATACAGCTTCATTTCACTTAAAGTTGGGTTCCAACTTGTCAACTACAAAAAACAGTGAGGCTGTGAATATGAACTATAACAAGTTGAATTAATTATTAAGGGAGGCCAATGAATTATATAATTTTCAGAGATTGAGGCAGTGGAAAGAGTTGCTTGCTTTCTATGGACAATGCTTCCACACGTTCAAAATCTAATGTTGGCAAAATAATGCATGCACAAAACAAAATTCTGAGCAAAAGCAGCAATCAATCGGAACCAGTAGCCTTTGGATAACAACTCTAGTACCGTCACCACCAAGCTACAGTGTTCAACCAAAATAATTTGATTTTACAATTTAGTAATACAACCTTTAGCTTTACTAAAGAAAATAATTCAGAAGATCTCATTCTTCAGTTCACTAACCACTGCAAGTAAAGTAACATTGGTAGCCCATTGAGTTTTGCTTTAGTAAGTGTGCATTAAACACATGTATGACAGTTATCATATAACCCTGAATCACCAATAACAGAGATTGTCTCCCTAATAGCACAATTTAAAAAATGTACCAACATATATTTATAGAACGTCAAGGGTCAATATATCCAGAAATGACAACAAAGATGGTAAAAAGAACATGCATTTTAAAAACGTTGATCTAACCAAACCATAGTCTCTAGTACAGTTTATTTTCACGAATGCATAGCTTTAGTGGCTGGCAGAAAACAAATAAGCTACAATTATTAGATGCATCTGCAAATTGCCTTCATGGTGCAAGTACTATAAGCAAAACATTAAATGTGTAAGTAATCCATTGGCAAAGGGTTGCTAGTGAATTAGACCCGATTTTCCATTAGTTAAGACGATACTTAAGGGCCTATGGGAGAAAGACGAGTCACAAGCAACATCATGCTGCATGCTTCAATGAAGACTGACACAGCACCAAGTGGTTGGTAAAAACCAGGACTGATGTGTTATGTCTGTTTAAAAACCAACATCACATTCAGCTCAGATGCCAGTAACAAAACCTTGGAAAACACTTCAATATAGCAACATAAGCGTTCACCTGACAACAGCATAGGATCCTTCTCCAGCGTTTTCTTCACATGGTCGGACTCTCCGGTGAGAGAGCTCTCGTCAATTTTAAGGTCATTCCCTTGAATAAGAACACCATCAGCAGGTAAGAGGTCACCTGTACAAAAAAGCATAACCTTGTGGATATCTATAACTGAATGATTAAACATGCATAAAAGGACTATAAAGTTGAATCAGTTCATCTGTACTCAGTGACTGGTGTAGAGCTACAGCTCTTCAGTCACTTGGATAAGTGATGAACCGCAACTCTACACTAAACTTTATGATAAGAGTAACTGATTCAACTTTGCGGATAACTATGTAGTAATTTTTTATTTATTTATTTTTTATTTTTTTATATACTTTATTAATCCCCGAAGGGAAATTGCAGGTTTTCGCATATCCCAACTTTGTCTGGATGTTGGGGTCAGAGCGCAGGGTCAGCCAATGTACAGCGCCCCTGGAGCAGACAGGGTTAAGGATCTTGCTCAAGGACCCAGCAGTGTAGCAGAGTGTAGCAGAGCCTGGATTTGAACCCCCAACCTTTCGTTCACAGACCAACGCTCTACCCACTAGGCTACACCGTCCCTGCAATTTGCAATCACATTTAATACTATTTAATGTGACCTGTTGCGATGCAGCATGGATGTGAATGTTTTTAAACAACTAAGTGCTGGGAAGAAAATAGAACACCATGCTTAATCTGATGAAAGACTATTAGACAATTATTACCACACGTTTAAAGAAAATTGAAATAGATCTGACGTATGTATGCTTAGTAGAATTATATTATGGTGTTGATAAACAAACGCCAGCATATTTTAACAATATTTAAGTGCTGAATTGATAATCACAAAATATCACCTCAATACCTGGCTGATAATTTGAGCAATACATACTTTCTTTGAAAATTTGGAAAGGAATTTATTTGAATTTATCTGGATTTCGGTATTGATTATCAATAAATTATTGACTGAATGTCATCCAAGGAATCGTTATAGGAACACAAGATCACAAAATCAATGTCTTTTATTGAGCCCATCGATTAAACGCCAACACTTCAGGGAAAATTGCCTGTAAAAACAGCAAATTGGTGATTTTTATCCTACACAATTTTTTTCAAGGAGAAAACTTCATTTAAAAAGCAAACATTTTTGAGCCATAATTGTCCTGACAGTATCACATACCGAATTAAAGTAACAATTTTAAGTGAAATGACATTTATGGAAAGATTCTGGTACACGTAAAATTCTAATTATGCTGAAATGAACTATCCACATAAAGAGAGTGCTATCGAAAACATCAGTTATTGTGAACATCTTAAACCAAAGTACTTTTGAAAAACCACAAAAGGTGTGTGAAGGACTCGTGAAATGAGCCTATGAAAATGAGAAAAATCCAGTACAAAGAACACTAGAAAGGAAGTCGCTAAAATGAAAATAAACATTACAGCTAGTCACGCTTGCCTGAGATCACATTAAATACCGTATTGGCCCGAGCATAAGCAGCACTTTTTCCCAAATTTTAGAACATAAAAAACTGCGGTGCGGCTTATTTGCATGACCGATAAATTTCCAGTTGTAACAGAAACTAACAAAACTAGCTGCACATTTATAACACAACATGTTATGACGCAACAACGGTCATGTTTGGATTTTTGAATAAGTGGTTATTGAGTTTATCATCATCACATACCGACCCAGCCAACGTAACCTCCTCTGGCCATTCCGTGTCTCTGTTCTTACCGAGGGCGCCCCCGGCACTGCCCGCCTCATACGAAAGTTCTGGAAGCAACGCCTTGCAACATCTAGCGACAATTGCCGTGAGCTTTGAGCCCAGTATCCACCACACCAGCTTAAAGAGAATAGGTACTAGATCAAGTTTTATTCTCTCAATTTTTATATATTTATTTCTGAATCCCTCTCAAAATTAAGGGTGCGGCTTAGATTTGGGTGCGGATTATACTCGGGCCAATACGATATATCAATACAATATTTCTAAAGAAATGGATATTTGCACAATATTAGGTTTTAAAGAAAATAAGCATTGCACACAAACACCAAAACTGATTTGCAATTCTAAATCAAAGTGGTGAGTGTATCATGAATTGGGCCTGATTTGTTGCCTCTAAATATTGTAACAAGTCAAGTGTAGCCGCAATCGATAATCATGAACAATTTAACAAGGAAATGACAAAGCTAAAGACTAAGTGAAGAAACATGGCTGTAGCATGACCCGAAGACAACTGTGCATACAAGTCTCTTACAAACTAGTCAAGCTTTTGCAACAACTTTGCAAATTGTATTTGCAATTATGGGAAATATGTAATTAAGGCTATTGCAGATTACTAAATCCAAGGGTTAACATACTTAATATATGATGTTTACATGTTTATGTCGAAAGTACAGTTGTATGTTATGACTCAGATGCTGTTTTACAGATCCTTGAGGTTAGGCACCTAAATTAAATTTCCTTAAATTACAGAAAAGTTACAATAGAACCAGGCAGCATGTTATTGGACTGTGGGCGAAAATCAGCAGTCCACTTGGAAACCCATGCAAAAATAAGGAAATATGCAAAAGCCACAGAAAGAACTCAAAAGGATAAAAACCAGGACATTCTTATAGTTCTAACGACTGCACCACCACACTACACAGCGGCTTGTGTTTGTCAAAGTGCATTATTAGTCAATGTGAAAAAAAATTATTGCCAAAGGTATCTGGCGCCATGCTGACTCAGATTGCATTCCACAGCTGTGGAGAGGGTAGTAATGGTAGTACTCGGACATTAGCCACGAGAGGTATCATATTGTCTTGCTGGATCCCATCCACCCCAGGAAAGAGGAGTATGGGCACACTTGATCTGCAAAGATCAAGTCACAGCCAAATCGGTTGAGAGTACCATTCATATTGATGATTGTGACCAGAGAGTCACAAAAACGTTTCCCACACCATAATCATGCCACACCCATCCAAAACAGGAAGCGATCAGAATGTTAAACAGTGTATTTGAGGGACAGTGTAGCCAGTGGGTAGTGTCAGGCTGTGAACCCAAAGGTTGGGGGTTCAAGTCCAGGCTCTGCTACACGGCCACTGTTGGGTCCTTGAGTAAGACCCTTAACCCTGTCTGCTCCAGGGGCGCCGTACGTTGGCTGACCCTGCGCTCTGACCCCAACTTACAGACAAGTTGGGATATGCAAAGAGAAACATTCATTGTACTGTACATCTGTACAGTAATTTAAACATGTGAAATGACAAATAAAATTTGAATTTGATTTGAATTTACCTGTAAATTCAGTCTCAAATATCCAAACATAGTAGTGCCCTCAAGCGAGTTGTTTTTAATACTTGTGATTTTTTTCGGAAGATCCTGTGAGGCCTACAGCAGGTGGTAAACAATATTGTTTAAATAAGGAACCACAAACGAGAGTAAATTCACTATTCTGGTGCCGAACTGATTCCTGCAGTTGGGTGTAAACAAACTGTGGCAACGATTTTTAGCTGCATACAAATTAACACTTAATTAATTTTAATTTTATTAGTGGTCTTGTCACGTGCTGTAACGCACTTTGGATGGCTCTGCATTTAATAAAAATGAACTAACTATTCATTTGTCTGAATGCTTTTTGTTTGTTTTCTGTGGTAGACAATATTAAAACGTGAGACTAAACAAACTAATGGATTTTACTTAACTGTTAATATAATTTATTAGATTTTATTATAATTATATGATGAACTGTATGAATTGTATGCATAGTATTATGTCTGGTTTTCATAACATCATAATAATGTTGCTAGATTCGTCAATAGAAAATGTTTAGATGGATTATTTTATCAGGCTAAATTAAATATTTGTAAAATGTGTGGGTCTGTGAAAATGTTATTTTTCTGAAAACAATCCAAATGGATTCATAGTGTAGACAAAATGATGCACTGAATAGGTTCATTGTTGAGTTTCCTGACATCATTAGTTTGGCACTATATTGCAGTCTGCAACAGCGTTGACTTTTTGGGGTTTTGTTTGATTAGGAGCATCGCTATGCTGAGTTTGTGGCCATCAAACGTAACATTATTGAATGCATGGAGGAACTTGAGCAGATGCCTGAAACTAGCTTTGAGAGAGATGTGGTTTGTGAGGAAGAGGATGCATTCTGCTTGTCAACAGATAATCTTACAACGCTTAAAACACTACAGAGTCAGGTAAGCACACTTTAAAGCTTTTAATTCATTTTGCATCACTGCATGTGCCATTGTGGTTAATGTCATGGTTGGGTTTCAGTTGGAGAATCGAAAAGTGGAGATTAAAGCCATCTGTGTGTCCTACCGTGGACGTATTGCAGAGCTTTGGGAGAGATTGCAGATCCCCCAGGAAGAAACACTTGCTGAACACATGCAAAGTAGCAGTAAGAGAAACATGGACTATGTGAGTGCACAGACTCCCTTATTCGATACCACAGTATTAAATGGTAGTTATAATGTTTATTAAGATACCTTCTTTCCCTTAACTCTCTTTTAGCTGCAGACCGAACTGGAGCGTCTGGAGGATTTAAAAATGAAGAACATCAAGACTGTGATTGAAACAATCAGAGCAGAGATTGCGTGCCTCTGGGAAAAATGCTTTTATAGCCAGGATCAAACACAAGCCTTCATTCCATATTACAGTCGTATGTCAGCTTTTGCTTGCCATAAATAAATCAATGGGAAGAAACAATGCAATTCTTTTGAAGCTATTTTTCAAAAGCACTCATTTTTAACATAATTGCTGGCGTTTTTCCTTTGTCAAGAACATCGTTCAGCAATGTCTAAATTATATTTAATATATTGACTGAAATCAATAGTAAATTAAGGTAGCATATATTCTGTATCAATATATGTACCAACATTTTATTCAATTTGTAATTGTTAGTTACAAGATACTAATAGCCTAGTAAAATCTGGAACAATTTAATTAATTCAGTAGACAATTTTTTAATTTTTTGTAAACAGTTTTGTGATAAAATTGAATAATGTTCTGTACTTTTAAAGATGATTTTAGTGAGGAGCTGCTGACAGCACATGAACAAGAGGAACATAGACTAAAGCAGAATTATGAACATCATAAAGAGCTTTACAATGGAGTGGCCAACTGGCAGAACGACTGGGTGACCTACCAAGAACTGGAGGTAAGATATTCTGATTCTGATGCAGTTTTTTCATCATAATGACTGTTTACATGTTACGTGGCAGCAAGTACTTTGGTTAGGAAATAAGAATGGAAAGGGTTTTTGTACACAGATATACTGTATATATGAATATGAGAACGTCAAGGCTATTTTACACCATACTGTTGCAGATTAACAGAAGCACAGACTCAGAAAGGACATCCAGCTCTAAAAGGTATTGCCTTGGTCCAGTGCCGATTAATGATTTAAACTGCCACCCTTTTTCCCCTCTCTATTGTTACAGAAAAAGGCCAACGATCCATCCCGCTTTCACAACAGAGGAGGCAATCTGTTGCGTGAAGAGAAACAAAGAGCAGATCTTCAGAAGAGCCTGCCCAAGGTGTGTCCATGTCCTCTAACATGGCACCACTGCACACTTATTTAGTTTTTTTTCTGCTATTAGAATTTATTTTTCTTGTTTATTTTAGCACTGACCTGTAAATATGTATTATGTATAGCTGGAGAAAAGTCTAAAAGTCCGAATTGAGCGGTGGGAGGAGGAGCACAGCTCTGAGTTTCGTGTACATGGGCAACGCTTTATGCAGTATGTGGAGGAACAGTGGAATCTGCACCAGCTGGATAAAGAGAGAGAGAAACTCGAGAGGGTAATACGCTTCAATCATAATGATTTAAGTACTGCTTTGAGAGGGAAGCCAGCTTAGGACGGTGGGTGTTGGGAATATTTCAGATCACTAATACGACTAAAATTACAGTGTAATGGGAAAATCTGTGAGTGGTAAATAGGCCTTTTCAAAATGATTTAGTTTTGAAACATAATTATAGTTTATTGGGTTATAAAAAAGGAGGCAGTGAATGTTTAAAACATTTTACTGAACATTTTACTAAATTCTGCTTTACGCAGTTATTGTCTTACTTCATCAAACGCAATCTTTTAAGCCAACATTACTGAAAAAATTTCTATTTTCTTTGTTTGTGTATTAACCTTTGAGTTATTAGTAGGGCCGGGACTTCAACGCGTTAATTTTGATTAATTAATTACAAAAATTTTATCGCAATTAATCGCATTTTGGAGGCGGAACCTTTGTATTGGCGTGTTCTAGCGCGCCGCTTCTCTTGTGTTAGGAATTGAGGGTTTTTTAGGAAACGCTTTAAATGCCAGAACACACA
>JAOTRQ010074948.1:0-12039 GCA_028565875.1 Hoplisoma paleatum
GTGTTTTAGCAAATAATTTTCCTCACATAAATACACACAATAAACATTCTTGTATTCAGTCCACCAGTAGAACAAGTAAAAGCATTTTTCGGCATGCTCACCTTTATAGAATGGTAGATTAGTAGTTTATTGAAAATGTTCTAAGAGTTATAAATGGTTTCTGCAGCAGTATACATTTTATACTTTTTTCTTTCTATAGTACTATCTGGTCAATCCCAGAGGACAACTACACAGCACAGTAACGGCTGGGATGAGTGATGCTGCTATACAGTGAAACTATCTGTCTTCTGACCATAATCAATAAAAGCAATAACAGCTCAAACACCCATTTACTTTACTGCTCCACCAATGCAGTCATATATGGATGTGTGGGCGTGGGTGTGTGAACTTTGCTTTGCGTTTTTAACCTTTAGTGGCATAACATTAGGGGTTAGTGGGTGCAGGATTACCTGTACAGAGGAATATAAAGAAATTGACGTCCATTTTAGGACACCAGCAAATCTGGTCTCCCAAACCTAGCAAAACGTGTTATCATTCTTAACACATCTTGGGAAGCAGCTGTAGTTGGTAGTTTAACTGTTTCTAGAAACCCTGACGTTATCAAAACACAACAAAATAACTATTTTTGTTATGCTCACATAAATGTACTGACAGTCTTTTCTACGGCCTATCTGTTAGTGCTGTCGAAAAGAGGGTTCCATTGTTGGTGTGCGTTATAACTCTTGGCAATAACAAGTTTCAAATGTTTGGTTCATTTCTGCTTAATATCCTGGACAACAAACTGTTGGCCCACTCTCTGCATTTGATTGAACCTTGATCTCCATCATGTATTCTGTCTAGAATTTCTATTCTTAAAGTCTCTGGGATACACAAGAATATTATTATATTATGTCAAATCATTTTGTTTTGGAATGTAGTCCCTAATTGCTGCTGGAACGTATCTTATGTGTGCTGACCATCCCACCTAGGTGGGTGCTAGAAGGGACTTCCTGACCACTTGAAGGTTGATGTCAATTTCTGTAGTTTTTTTGACAGACTCAGACTTTTAGAGTGTAACTGGTATATCATCCATGCCTGTCACAATGTATTATTGAACATCAGATTGAGTTTGAACTTTCTCATCCATGTTCAGTTTATGTTCTTTCCCAGGTACGTCTGTCTGGTTGTAAGAGTTCACGAATAAATTTTACTTCTCCAGGATCTAGTCTCACTCCTTTGGCCCACAGTACCTGACGTACAAAATGTACTTGGCTCTGTCTTATTACACAATTCTCTTTGTTAAGCTTTAAATGTTTCCAACACCTTTCTAAGATGCAGATTAATATATAATAAAATTAATAATCATTCCAAATAATATATGATTAATATAATATAGAATCACAAGAAACGTAAACAATCATTTAAAAGCATGCATAAATGTGATATTTGCATTATAATTACTAGCTTTTTGGGTAGTGCAGATGTTTGGCTTTTCGACTGTACAGTGTTGGTTTAATTTGCACTTTGAATAATTGAAAAAGCACTTAGGTGGTACAGCGGTCTCTTACACTAGCCCACCATTACTGAAACTTGGGTTTAAACCTCAGGGGTGCTCTCGATCAGCCGGTTATCTACATGTGAGTTTAAGAATAAAGCCTTGCATTTAAATCAGGGTATTGCTTTGTGTCCAGTGTTGCTGTTATTTTATTAGGGTTCTTCAAACTAATTCTGATACTTTATTTATTTATATATTCAAAAATAAGTTTCTGTTTGTGCTTTTCATCTTATGAACTTTTTGCTTTCTTTGAGTTTGTTTGAGTATCTAAGAAAGTGAAGGTATTTATTCTGGCTATTAATATTATTACAACCTTTTATGATCATTGACTGTCTAAGTACAGTAACATAATATTTATCAGGGAAATTATTATCATTAGGTCAGGCTTTGAATGACTTTGAAAGTCGGTGTGGTTGAGATCAGCTGATCTGATGGACATAATTACAAACGTCAACTTTCAAAACTTGTTTTCCAATGTATAAATAAATATAAAATGTTTTTTGTAAGCTTACATTTTAGGCAGTACTTGTTTTGTTAACAAATTGCTCCACATTGTTTTCCATCCCAGATGATAGCCATACTATCTGTGAGAGGGAATTGAATAGGCTCTGTGTTAGTGCTTAGTGACACATTTATAATTAGCAGACTCCTTTAAAATTCCTGTAAATTATGAGAGCGTAACACATCTGCACAGTGTGGCTGATAGCATTCAGTTTTATTAGTTTCAACAGAATCTCACGTCTTAACCTATAAACCTACTTCTGTTCATTTCTGTCTGCATTCAGCAATGATCAGTTGTGTATTTTATTTGAGATTTCAGGTGCCTTTAATAGTTTCATTTGTACAAAGTATTGGATTTTGTCTTTTTTTGGCTAAACCGTTCATAAAACATTCACCTTATATACACCTATCTTATATTGATCTTGGGGAAAAATCGCAAATGTTCCACGTACTAAATTTGGACCACAGATGTATGACGCATAATGTTTTTATTTTTTGCATATGCAGATATTTTGTGTGCAGTACAGGGCAGCAATAAGAACAGTGATGACTTTGTGGTTCAGGTACTGATCAGAAGGTCTCCGGTTCTTGCCCCATTACCACCAAGTTGCCACTGTTGAGTCTCTGAACAAGGCCTTTAATGTTGAGTTGGTCAAAATTGTGTCCTGTTGTAATTGTAAGTCACTTTGGATAAAAAGGCGTCTGCTAAATGCTGAATATGATTTGGAGAACAGTATCAGTTGTTGTACAACAAGCTCTTTGAAAGAGGGGTTTAGGGCTTTGGTTAAGGGCCCGACAGTGGATGCGAGGGGAAATTTGGATTCAAATTGTCAACCATGTGCCACTATCCCACTTTTTGAGACATGCTTGCTGAAAGCTTCTTTGACAGTGACCCTGCCAGTGGACAGTGGTATCCTAGTGGGAGGAACATTGGGCTATAGAAAGGATTGTCAGCTTCAATCCAGGCTCTTATATGAGGCTAATGTTGGGCCCTTTAGCCAGGCCTTATATTCTTTATAATCTTCTCTGTCTAGTGGAGAACCAATTGTAGTCGATCACTCATGAGGACTAATACTAATGAGAACGTATGGTTAACATGTAAAATGCTAATGCTTACTCGTGTGTAAAATGTGTCCCCGTTATTTAGTCACAGAATGAGATCAGTTTGATAATTATTTATATTATGCGAGTGATGAGTGACATATCTTTGTCCTTGGCTTATTTGTCTGCAGTGAAGCCGTTGGCTCTGTCTCCGTTGGAGCCTCAGTCCTCCACGCTGGCTCTGGAGCTGCGGGTTCGAGAGGTGGAGGAGGAAAATCGAGTGCTGAGGAAAGAATTGAGTCAGCCACCTAAAAATCACAACCACAATAAAGAGCTCATCATCGGTCGCCATGTCAATCAATCTAATGCCCAAGTCAGCAATACAAGACATGCAGAGACACCGAAGGGTGTGGCCCCAGGGAACAGCTCGGACTGTGTGTCTCAACCGGTGGTGGACAAGTGTGAGGTGAGGATGCTGTACATTTTTGCCATATTTCACACACAAAATGAAATAAATACATGATGCAATGTTTTTAATTCATAACATTTTCATAGATTTATACATTGTATTTTAGATGTATTTTAGATTTATTGTATTGATACGTTGTATTTTAGGTGTATTTTAGACCTGTGCTGCATTTAACCGAATACCTGAATTGTGTTATAAAAGGGTAAAGAAGAAAATTAGCTTGTTTGGGTGTATGAGATTCATATACAGTATCTATTTATCTACCTACCTACCTGCCTACTTGCCTACCTGCCTGCCTGCCTGCCTACCTACCTAGCCCACCCATCCATCCATCATCCCTCCCTCCCTCGCCATCCACTTCCCTTCCTCCCTCTAATCGAATTTGTCCACCTAGCTAGTTCACAAAATATGATATCCCTTATGAGCTACACGATGACACGTTTGAAACCATGTCTGTCAGTTTTAGGTTCTTTTAGTATGTGTTTTAAATGTAACGCCTTATACTAAATTCCAGAGCTTTTAAAGCTATTAATCCTTCTTAAATTTTAAGGTGTGTCTCAAACGGCACACTTACATAAGTGTAATGAGTCTTAGTGCATAGTCTTCAGTGTTATTGGACACTTTCATGGGTAATTGTTGTCTCTAAATGAACATTACAATTTCAGGGAAGTGACGAACTAACTTTTTTGCTTCTATAATGTATTTGTATGCTTTTATTTGCTTAGTTTATATAGTTTTTAGTGCTCCAGCCACATACTTTTAATGCACTTAGACTTAGTGCTTTACACATAGTTCTCGAAGTGTGCAAATGTACGATTTGGGTCACACCTCCAAATCTAATAAACTTCTGACCTGTCATTCTACCTCAGGAGGATTCTGGGTTAAATGTCTTGGTGTTATTGGTCTGAATCTATTCCCAGATATCTTCAGAAATCTAAATATATAGAGATTAATTGCAGATATAAACATTGCCCTTGGTGTGTGTTTGCCCTGTAGTGGACTGACCACATGTCCAAGGTTTTTCTGCCTTTTGCCAAGTTAATTGTACCTACTGTGGTCCCGAATATAATAAATTAATAAATAATGAATTAATAATTTATGTATTTGTTCCACTTTCTTGATTTATTGTTCCTGTTTTATATTTATATTTCATTGCAATTCCTGATTATAATGTTGAGGTTATAATGAAACTAACAATAACTAAAAAAAATAGAATGCATTTAGAATCTCATTGATATTCAGATAAAGAGTGATCAGGGCTCCTGTTACAGAGCTCTCTATACACAAATTGGTGCTTAGTGTTCACCGATCTTCTGTAAAAAACAGTTCTCGTTTGTTGTACAGATTGTCTGTTGTTCCTCATATGAGATTGTCAAGTTTTAAACACTCTCTCATTATTTTTCAGACAATTCACATGGCCATAGTGTGTGCTGGCTACAATGCTAGCAGAGACGTGGTGACGCTGGTCAAATCGGTCCTATTCCATCGGTAAGGTTCAATCTTTTTGTGTTCTTAATTTACATATTCAGCATTTTGCAGACGCCTGAATCCTAAGGGACTTACTACAATACAACACTATTTTTACAACACAAATCGAGGGTTAAAAGACTTGCTCAAAGACCCAACAGTGGCCACTGGTGGTGGTAGGACTATATATAGTATCCACTATACTGTCACAATATTGATAAACATAGTTTCTATGTCAGATGTCCATCCTGATACAACCCTGCCTATTTATCTGGGCTAATTATTTGGCACTCTGATGCTCAGGTTTATCCGTTTTAGTGACTAGGTCCATTTAGGACTAGTTCAGTGTCTCAAATGAACCCGAGTGCATGTTTTTAGTCTGTGCTCCCATTGGCTTGGTGGGTAGCTATGGCTCTCACAGAAATAAGGTGACGTGATCTGGGTCCTTGCAAAGTGGAGTTTGCTTGTTATTTGAT
The DNA here is from genome assembly GCA_028565875.1 of Hoplisoma paleatum. Taxonomy (NCBI): domain Eukaryota; kingdom Metazoa; phylum Chordata; class Actinopteri; order Siluriformes; family Callichthyidae; genus Hoplisoma; species Hoplisoma paleatum. The sequence continues at coordinate 5,489 of JAOTRQ010074948.1, forward strand.
AGATGGATTTTGATGTCTGTGCCAGGTGATGCATAAATGAGTGCATTGCACATGTAGTTCCAAGTGCCATGTGTCTCAAGTCCAGATAATAAATTAGTTGTGTCAGCAAAGGCAAAAAAAACCCACTGCTTCCCCAATTGGTCAATCAAATTGAGGTTACATTTTTTGGGATATGTGCTAATGTCAGAAGTTCTTGGCTGCTAGTTCAATGATGTTTAAAGGAAGCTTGTGTTCTGTGGATACCCTCCAGATGAAGTGATCATGTTGTTTTTTCACCTCATCTTCATCACTTCATCACATCAAACATTTGTGTCAAATCACGTGAGACAAATGTGCAGCTGGGTCTTGATATGCCCACTTGATATGCCCACACTTTATATGCATTATAATCTATATCCTGTTGGGTCAGATATTATTGTACCTTGGGCCGAATGTGACTCTTGAGACTTGAGTTTGAGAAGTATGTTGTTTAACATTTCTGAATTAAGAATACTTTTTTTACCGCTGTGATTTTTACATACTTAAGTATTAAATACACAATACATTACTTGTGACATGTACACACATTAGGGGGCAGTATTGAGCCCATTTTTGGCACAGTGGACAACCCTTAGCCACAACACATAGGGAGCAGTTAAGGGTTTGGTGCCTTGCTCTTGGGCACTTCCGTTGCGAGCTGTCGACTTTCTGCATTGACCTGGCAACCTTCCCATCACAAGCCCAGTTCTCTAACCAGCAGGTCAAAGGTGCCTGTACAGTTGTGGTTTAAAGCCAGGCATGAAACTGGTGGTGTATCATCATACTGACATCTCTACTCTTTCTCTGGGTCTATAAGTTCTTATTCCATCGTCTACCTAAAAATAACCTTTAAAATAATCTTTATTTTCAGCTCTATTTCATTACAAGTCTCAGTCGCTCAGTACCGGCCTTGTTGTTGTCCAATCTGAATATGCTTCTCATGCAATGGCACACTGTTGCTTGGCAACCTAACCTTCATGAACTTCAGCTCTCATCCTATTTCTCCTCCTCCTCCTCCGCCTCTCCCAAACAAAGTCCCACAGTGTATAGTAATCACGTGATGTTATAAAAAGAAATGATACATGGTGTTTAGCTACTCTGTAATTAAACTGTTTGGTGGGTAGAAGTAAAAGCTCTTTCAGTGTAGTTCTGTAGGCAGTGAGTATTACACTAAAGAATGTATAAATCAAAACCCCTTGGTAGATTTTAAATCTAAAAAAAAGTTCTTTGTCTAAATCAAAATCTCATTGAAATGCAATAAATCAATATTTTTTTAGAAAACTCTTTCTGTGCTTTTCTATTATTTCTATAATTATTTCTCTGTGCAGGGAAACACACATTCACACACGCACACACTAGTAAACAAACACTAGGGGGCACCAGTGAGCAGACCCTAGACACGGCACCTGGGGAACAGTTATGGGTACCAATGATCTTCAAGAGAAAAAATATATATACAGATAACATATATATAAGGGTCTGAACTTTTATTTTCGACAGAACCCCCCTATTTATTTCAATCATTGAAAAATCTTTCAATGAACTTCAAACATGGGACACGACTACCGGAGTTTAAGCTAAAGATATTTTCTCTTTAAATTCTAAAAAATATTGAACATTTAAATTCCCTGAATTTCTGATCATGGTGTAGCATTTGAATTTCGATGATTCTTTAAACACTAAATATTTATTTTGGGTAGCACCTCATAGCAAGGTCTGATTCATTCTGTACAGTCTATGTTGTTTTTTCCCCCTGTGGTTATACAAAGCTTTAAAATGTCTAAAAGAGAGTCAGTGTCTTGCCCACTGACTTGCCCACAGATGCCGTACTTGGAATACTATGTAAATGTTATGTAGGTGGCATAAGCTATACATGAAGCTCTAGGGGAAATGTAAAGTAATACAGTTACAAAATCTTCAGAAACTATAAGAAGCAGTTAACTAAATCTTAGATTATGTGGATAATCGGTTGTTGTTGTTGTTGTTGTTGTTGTTAGTTATTAGCTTTAAGTTGACATAAAGACATGAACAATTATTTCATCAGCATGTGAACGTATGGATGCTAGTATCTCAAAATAATGACTTAGTATTTCAAAATAACAACTAATATCTCAAAATAATGATGTATGTTAATATAACATTTAGTAGCTTAAAATAATGATGTCGTATCTTAAATTACCAACTAATAACTCAAAATAATTACTTAGTATCTCAAAATAATAACTAATGTCTTAAAATAACTACTAATATCTCAAAATAATTACGTAGTATCTCAAAATAATAACTAATATCTTAAAATAACAACTAATATCTCAAAAATAATGTATCCTACTATAACATCTAGTAATCTAAAATAATGATGTAGTATCTCAAAATAACTAATATCTCAAAATAATGATGCATCAATATAACATCTAGTAACTGTAAAATATTGATGTAGTCTCTCAAAATAATAACTAATATCTCAAAATAATTATTTAGTATCTCAAAATAATGATGTAGTATCTCAAAATAATAACTTGTATCTCAAAATAATAACTTAGTATCTCAAAATATTGACGTAGTTTCTTGAAATAACAACTTGTATCTCAAAATAATAACTTAGAACGTATCTCAAAATAACTTTATATCTTGAAATAATGACTTAGCGACTCAAAATTAAGACTTAAAGTCTGTACTATGAGATAGTAATTGACTTAATAATGAGAAAAAAAATATGTGCTGGATTTTTTTTATTCCATATAGTGGGACTGGGCTTTTATATAAAAAGCATAATCAATATCAAGTATAGATATCAACATAAAGTCATTTAATCTATAAAAATGGTAGTGTAATGGGTAATGTAGCTCTGTAAACACGGCAGATCAAAACCCTGTCAGATAAGTTCGACTTTCTTATTCTCCATGCAGCATGTTTTCCCTTATATTGGACCCAAGGCTTAGATAGTGGAAAATCCTGCTTATGTTCTTGTTTTCAAAATGAAAAAATACCATATTTCATATTTAATTATCATTCGGTGCTGGGTTATTATAAATAATAGAACTTTTGTGTGTTTTTATGCATCTTTTTGCTCTTAATTTAACACAGCTAATTAAATTTGAAAATAATCTATTTACCTTCCAAGTGACCTTTCTGTAATGTGTCTGTAATGTCTTTTTTTCTGTTCTTTGGTGGGTTCACTCATAAAACTGCCGGGGTTTGTTCTTTCAGAGCATTTTTGAAGACCTCAAACACTTAAGGTCAATATTTACTTCTGCGTTAAATTAAAATCGTGAGCCCCTGGTGCATATACAATCTTGACACAGAACTGTAAAAGGAAAACGTTTGTCTTGCATTGAGTGACGTTTAAATCGGCTTTTAGTCCGATCTTTTTCCAAAAGATACTATACTTTACCCAGTATAAAAATCTGATTCCTAAATGATTAGCGCACACCCGACAGTGATCATTAAAATTCTTATTGTATGTTAGTAGATTTAGATCCAGTATTTTTTTCTACCATTAAAGCAAGATCAGATTTCTATTCCAGCTAAGTGATTTATTTAAGGGCGTCGTGCTGAAGTATTTTTAGTTAGCTGAGTGGTTAATGTAGCCTGCAGCGATAACTTTGTCCTAGTGAAGCTCATGACCTCACTGCATCATTTAGACAGCATGGGTTCTGTTCTTTAGCCTGGAGCTGCAGCCTAATGATGGGAACACAGCACTTCTATCCTAACCGTGACCTAGCAGATCTGCAGCGGACTCAGTCTGAATGCACAGTTTGTGTTCTCAGTGAAAATGTGCTTGTTATCTAACCATTTTGTGTTTTTTTAGGTCAAGATGCACAGTCGCACGGATCTTTACAGCATTATGACAGTCATGATCATGCGTCTCCTTCTGGATATGGCTTTCATTAGATATGACAGCTGAGGGAAATGCATGCCTCACTGTTTGGTTACAATATTGCACTGGCAAATTGTAGATGACACATATCTTACTTTATATATCTTGGAGCCTTTAAGAATGCTTTGCCAGTTTTCAAAAAAATAAAACCATTTAAGATAAACAATATAAAATAAAGAATCTCAGTCATGACCTGATTTTGAGTTTTGTGACTTATGTAGACAAAATTAAAATGTAAAAACATTCCAAATTAATCTGTCTAGTCTTTCTGGCATTGCATTATATCTATTAATGATAAGCTTTTTATTGAATGTGGTGTATTTCAAATACATGGCATCCATGGCAGGTGTATTTATTTGTTCTTTATTTTTCATTTGTGCATTTGTTTGCATGGCCCTGCTTGTTTGGAAGCTGGGCTTAGAGTTTAACTTCAGTCATGTTATAAAGCATATTATGTTAAATGATATGCTTTTAAATTATTAATTCTGATATTAAACTTCCAATTGTATAATATAAAATAATATTTTTGGCATCTTTAGCTACTGTCCTTATTCTCTGTAAGATGGAATATTGTATTTGTATTTTTATTTGACCCGTTTCAGTCGTTTCCGACTCTTGGGTCACTCTGTGGACCGCTACCGATCGCCAGAGTTACTCAGCAATTATTTTTTACGGAGTTGGTTGCCAGGTCTTCTATCGCTAAAGGGACCTTGTGAAACCTCAGGAAATTTTTTTTTACCCATTTCCGATCAATCTAGTGCACGTTTTTGGATTGTGGGAGGAAACCGGAGTACGCGGAGGAAACCCACGCTGACACGTGGAGAACGTGCAAACTCCACACAGAAAGCCCCCAGCCCGGGATCGAACCCAGGCGACAGTGCTAGCTAACCACTTAGCCACCGTACCGCCCAAGATGGTATAATAAATCAAATAAAAGTTTATTTGTCACATGCATGGATATATAGATGTAGATGGAAATGTTGATAGATTTGGAATATGTAGATAGATTTGGAGAAATCACCCGTACATTATATATATAAACAGTTCAGTATTGACTACAGATTTATAAACTAGGGTTTTTGATGAGTGTGATGTGGAGAAACATTTCAGTTCAGTTGAGTTTGGCCATTTTTATTGGAGACCTTCTGACCTCTTTAATTAAAGAAGCACCAGTGACTTCCAAAAAAAAACTACTTTGGGAACTTTGGTTGGTTGCAACTGTCCATCTCTCCATCCATCTATCCATCCAGGTTTTACCACCACGGGACACACACACTCACAGGACATACATATAATGGATTCTGAATCTTGTGTTGGTAAATGCTTCACTGTGGATTTGATTTAGAATGTATAAATTTGACATTTGCACATTTCACTCTTGTAATTACCCATAATGACAAAATGAAAATATTCTAAATATAGAAAAAAATATATATGTAAATGCATCCAAATACAAAATCTTCAGAGCTGACAAATCCCTAAATGTCCTTCAAAGTGAATCACTTTAACTGTGTGGTGACCTGGAGAAGGTAGTTCAGACACTCACTATTCATAGGATCTGCTATGAAGAATTGTGTGTGAATGATGTTTTATTTTACTCACATTATTAAGCCACATTATTATAACCACTATGCAACATGAACAGACGTTAGATGAGCTGGGATTGACTGAATACGAATGATGCAGGACCCAAGAATGCGGATAACGAACAAAATTTTTTAATGTAAAATGCAGGAGAGAAACGGAAACTCTCGGAACTCCTAGAACATCCTAGAGGACAGCAGAGATAGCTATGAATTTTAAAATGGACTTAATACCTTTCTTTTTAGTAAAACATTCAAGTGATTTTAAATATATATATTTTAACTTTGATGGTTGCTGTTACATCTAAATTCAATTTTTGATGGCATTGTGACACTTTGAAATGTACTTTAATGTAAGGTGTAATATATTCTTATTATTAAGTGTGTAGATAGGGCAAACACCCAGTGCTGCGCAGAACCACCAGAAGCGCAGCCTCGATCCCGGATCCATTAAGAACTGGAACCACAAAAGCAACACTCCACAGGATCTTTATAAAGAGAAAAATACAGAGATTAGGCCAAGTAAAGTGATGCGAGGTCCAGTGAACGTGCATATAGAGCTTTCAGTTGTTAAAGAGTGTTATGTTTATATTTACGTCTATAATTTGTCTATTAAATGTGTCTTTATATTGTGTCTCACAGACGGAACCCTCTCCACTTCCACTTCATCACAGACTCCATAGCCCAGCAGATCCTGTCCTCCCTGTTCCACACCTGGATGGTTCCAGCTGTTCAAGTGGACTTTTACGATGCTGATGAACTGAAGGTAAATTATTTATAGCTCAAGTTGAAGTAAAGGAACATTCGACTATATGTTCAAATACTTTCCGGTTACGTAATTTATTCTCCTATTTATACATACATACTGTGAATAGGCTGATAGAAATGTATAGGATTATTATTAAGTTGTATATTTAATATTATTAAGTTAAAAGGTGATAGATAGTTTTGAGTAAGTGAGGGCTTTAGAGTTTTTGTATGAGAGAATTAGTAATGACTGAGTGAGTGAGGTCTGCGTTGTATATATATATATATACACAAACACACACACACACACACACACACACACA
>JAOTRQ010074959.1:0-12037 GCA_028565875.1 Hoplisoma paleatum
GCCGAGGGTGACTGTGGCAAGGAAAAACTCCCTGAAAATTACAGGAAGAAACCTTGAGAGGAACCAGACTCAACAGGACCCATCCTTTTTTGGTAGTCCTTGTATGCAGCAGTATTGGAACTGCAGTCTCGGCTTCAGTCCTTAGCCTCAGAGGGTAAACCGGTTTCCATCATAATGCCAGGAAGAAACCTTTAGAGGAAGACTTAAAAAAAAAAGTCTAAACATTTATAGTCACACATTGATCTTCATTACCATGACCAGCCAGCAGAGAATGCTGAGAATCATTAAGCAGTCCTTTAGCCCACCCACCCATTCACCAACGTAGCCAAAAAGTAAAGTGACTCAAAAGCTCACTGTTGGATATTTTCTATTGAATCCCAATCAGCTGCTTTAACAGCATTAAAAATGCTCATATCCATAATACTGCTTAAATTATTTGTATATATGTATACACTGATTGATTAAAATATATTAGAATGTAAAAGCACCTGTGTTTGTCTTTCACAAATTGGACATCCTTTCTGGCCTCTGTGTTTGGAGCTGCTGATAGAAGAGCATCCAGTTTCATAACAAGATCACTGGCCCTGGAAAAACAAACATGTTGTGAAACAAGAGCCAACATTTCTCTTCAAATTGTTGTCCATGAAAACTTTAAATGGAATCTGAACATGTGTAATAAAACAATGAACGCTTAAATGAATGCTTACTTACTCTCTGGCTGTTAAACTAATTTCTTTGACTTTTGCTTTGATTTTTTCTGCTGTGGTGCGGAGTGTGATCTTCTCCAACAAATGGAAATCCTCTGTGTTGGGTCCTTCTTCCTCTGCAAATGGTCCCAAGATCTAGTGACAAGTGAGTCACATTAGACATTAGCAAATTGTCTACACAAAAGCACGAGAGTGACGGAATGTCAGAAAAATTATTTAAAAATATTTATTCAATAAACTCATGCAAAAAACAAACCAAACCCTCGGGTGGACCTCCACAACCCTCCAACTACTCACCCATACACCAGGTCATTAATTATATATTAAAATGTATTGCTATTAAGCTCTTCTTATTTTGGCTTCTCCCAATAAAGGGTATAGTGAACTATCACTCACTTTAAGCTGAATACCCTTCTTGATACATTCCTTACTATTCATCCATTTTATCTATTTAAGGCTTCTTTGTGAATCATAGTGGACATAATTTAGACTCCAATTAACATGGTGGCATGTTTTGGACCTGTGGGAGGAAGCTGGAACACCCATAAGAACTCCAAGAAGACATAAGAACTACATGCATAATCCATACAGGAAGAACCTGTATCCAAGTTGCATTTAAAATCCTAGGTTCCTAAAAGTGCAACTTATTAGCAATTACAAACAAGTCTGTACAATTAAAAGGTTGGAAGGTGTGAATGATAGTGTTTTCACTGCTCTTAAATAATCATGAAGAACACCACACCCTTTCTCAAACAGATCAGAAATAGAAATCAGCAGATTCTCAGACTGTAATCACAAAGCTGCTTACCATGAACTAACTTTTTTAAAGACTTCATAAAGTACCAATACGAGATACATGATTAATTATTGCACACAAATATGGAGTTATTTTTGAATGTACATAAATCATGGCAAGCATGGTTATGGTATAACTTTATTGTATTGATCTGTTGGCATTGCGCATGCTTGCATGTGTGTTTCTGTTTGGATATTGATAAGGTTTGTAAAAGTATTGTTGCTTTTGTATTGTTGAAATCTTTCAGCTGTCAGTGTCTGTTGTCTCTAACTTCATATAGTGTTTGTTTGTTGTAGGTTCCATTCTTCTTGCTACTTGGCCTTGATGTGCACTACATTGACAAAAGAATTTACTCATCTGCCTTGATTTACATATAATCTTAAATCCCATTCCTTCTTAATCCATAGGGTTCAATATGACGTTGCAGCTAGAACAGCTTCAACTCTTCTGGGAACGTGGTCCAAAGGTTCAGGTCTGTGTTTATTTTGATTTTTGCACCATATGATGATGTGACACTTTTGTCATGTAAGTAAAATGTGATAAAACTACAAACACTGTCTTAGAATAAACCATTTTATATGTTGTTGTCTTATTAGAATCATCTCTGCGAAGACAGCTGTCTGTCTGACACAGAGCACTGAACTCAGGAGCCTTCTCCCAGTTCAGTGTCTTCACCATAGAGTGACCACCCTCTTGATTTTAGTGTTCTTACTAAAATGTTTGCAAATGTAAAAATAAAGTCTCACCCTGCCATTGCTGACCACAGCTGATTGTGCAGGCTTTAAGTTCAGCACCTCCTGACAGAATTTTTGCTGGCTGTGCAGAAAATCCAGCTCCAGTGTGTTAAACTTCTTCTCAAAGCTATCCTGATCCATGCTCTTTAGAACAGCAACATAAACAGTTATTGATCATCAAAACAATCACTTGTACTGAATTCAATCATGAGAGTAGAACTATAGCAAAGTACTAGCAGCCATATAATCTAATAGATGGGTTAGCACAACTCTCCTGCTGATCCCTCTGAAAATGCATTAAGGAACCAGTTCGATCTTCCTCTAGCCAGACAATATTGATGTCATCTGTGTAGCCACCCAACAGGAAAAGTACAATTTGAAGCTGCTAAAAAGGAAGCATGTTCTATGCAGTGCTAACCTTCAAGAGCAGGTCCTTTATCTTGGTGCCCTGTCGGAGGAGCTGAGAGGTCTCATCTTTAAGCAGCTTTAGAGTAAAATCAAGAGAGTGTTTGGTACTTTGAGTGAGGAGGGAAGTCCAGATGGCTCTATATACACTGCTGTTTTCTTCTTTGGGTTTGTCACTTGGGTTATTTATTACACCAACACGACTACTGGAACCACTGGATTTCTGCAGTAAAACTGAGAATTAGTGTTGCTCAGAAACATTAATCATTTACACAATGATTCTAAGTCAATCTTAGAGATTTAGACTTTTCAATTAAATGTCAAAACAATTATGATTTTTTTATTGGACATATTGTTTTACACAGTGTGGACACTCTGTGTCAAACACAAGCCATGGACTGTTTTATATCTTCAATTAATCTCATGTGCATGTCTTCAACTCCACACAAAAAGAAAGGCACCACCTGGAAAGAAAAAAACAGAACCTTCTTGCTGTGGTATAACTGAGATAAACAGCCCAAATGGCACACTAATAAACCAAAAAGAAAGCATCAATGTTGTTGTTGTTTGATGCTTAAAGTCATGGAAGTTGCTGTGGCTGGTATGAAGGCTAGATAATAATTTCTTTTCTTTTATCTTTATTTTGGCGTTGGTATGTTTAAGCCCCACCAGCACCAATGTTAAACCATTTTCAAATAAACGCTTGATGTATATGTCTTTATTGTTATTTTCCTGTGGCTACAATTCCCTAAAAATAAACCAACATCAGCTCACCATGTGTTTCAATGCATTTAACAGGATCTGCCTTCCAGAGGCCTGCTCAAGATCCGCAACAATCCAAATGGTTATTCCAACCACAATCTGCTCGTCTAATAAAAAACAAACAAAAACCAAAAGCACAACAGCATTTTTAGTGTCATATTTAATACTGTTATATCAAAAACTCCTAGCCTGTAAAAGTGTTACAAATGTGTATGGGTACTCGCTACAGATTCAGTGTAGACCTTGGAGCAAAGTATTTATCAACCTGATAAAATCTACATAAACAGAAAATAAAGAAAGTAGTAATAACAAAACTAATTGTTTTTGTAAAGAAATACACTTAACAGTTACATTTTCAGCATTTACAATTATAGTTACAACAGTTATAACTAGATTTGGAGGCTTGCTCAGGGACACAGCGTAAACTTCGCTGTAGTGGGAATTGAACCATCAACCTCTTTCACGTTTTACATTTATAATGCAAACATTTTTATTCCTATACCCAAATATGTGTTTCAGACCACATGGACCATATTTCAGACCATATGGTTTTAAGTATTAAAAAACATTTACAATCCAAACTTTTGTGTACCCATTAAACAATGCAGTACATGATGATACATTAAAGTTTAAAGAAACACAAATTTGGGGCTGGTGATGGCTGGGTAGAAAACTTTGTTGAGCTTTTAAAATCATGTTTTATACTCTAGATCATGTTCTTGAAAGGTCATTTAATGCACACGTTTAATCAATACACAAGTCACATTAAACACATTCGTGGACAATTTGGTATATTCAATTTGCCTTCTCCAACATCCATGGAGCTATTGGGGGGGGGTTTAACAGGTTAATTTTTTGATCTGTAAACTTAGATTCGTGGTCATTCGTGGTGTTTTGCTTGATCAGAGTAACTTGAGGATCATCTCACCCTGCTTGGTTAAATATTTCATTCTTTTTAAAACAACAGCTGTCTTGTCCTTGGAGTCCAAGAATGAGAACATTACTGAATCGTTCCAGTCATCAGCAACTATAATGTTGACACAAAAGACAAATTAGGGTGCTAAAGATGTTTACCAAACCAGTCAAGATTTCAGGTGCTATTTAATTGTTACTTGGAGTTGCCGTAAAGTCCAGATACTTTCTGTCCGAGCTCAAAATGAGAGGGTTAATACGTGGAACTACGTTTGACTGCTCCATTAGAAAATCCACCACATCCATGCCTTCAGAAATCTGTCCCTGTTTATATAGACATTGGAATGACAATTAAGATTATACGAACATAGATTTTACATTATTTACACAAACAGAAGACAGCAAAGACCTAGAAACAGTAAACTTCTACACAGTCACAGCATACCATAAAGACGGCTCTCTGGAAGAAATTAGTTGCCTCCATGATGCGCTGTAGCAGGTTGGTCTCCAGCTCATCAGGATCCATTTCTTCAGGGCTTAGTGGCACTCCATTGAACAGAGCCACAGGAAGTGAGCCTAGTCCACTCTTTTTGTAAAATATTGTTCCAGCCTAAATGATCAAAACAACGTTGGCTGGATCTAAGGCTGAAGTCTAAACATTCATAATTGGCTACGCATGGTCATTTGAAAAGCAGGCTTCAGGCAACATGGTGTAATTGCTGGGCAGAACTAAGATTTTGGTGCAGGTTATAGGAGTAATGATGGATGCATCATGTTAAGCTATATTAGCTACAAAAAATCCCCAGTCTAGTATAACATTGATTGGCTTAATTTATGTTATGCATTTGTATTTACTAAGTAGATTATTGGCAGAGCCAGTCACCTAACTGACCATCCACACAAAACAACACTGGAAGTTTTTAGATCAGGGAAGATGAAACTGGGTTTTAATTCCCTTGCAATATACAATCTCTAGGACTGGGACAATCGTGGTTCTGTCCTGATACAGTCCTGGTACATCAGGCCTTGATCAAAAATACAGTTCTTTCTGAAAATGTGTAAAAACGTGGCAACTATAACATACTATTGTGTTGGAGGAGAGGTGCGGTGATCCAAGTTTGCTTGATTGTATCAAGGATCGTACAAGTAGCTAGACGGACTAGCTTGGGAAATAATGGTGGCCTAATATTGTACATATCCATCCTGATGAGATATATGCATAGCAAACCAACATCTGTTCAACTTCAGTGTAGAATCATCGAGTCTGTTTAGAACTCCTGTTTAACTTTTATTATTATTGCTTCATCCAAGTAAGAGTTTTTACAGAGTTTTTAGAACATCCTTTCAGTAAATCTCAATGTATTTGCAAAGCAGTACAGAAACAAAACATATTCCAGAAAGCACATGTATCATACCTTTCTTTTATGATCATAGCTTGAATCTTCCCCAATTATTTTGGCAGCGTTAGCTTTGGAAAATTTCTTTTTCAGGTATGAAGTCACAGTATTAACCGTTAATGAATCACCAACTTTCACTTTGTTGTACATCTGCAGGATTATCAAGATGTCATACAGATGCAAGTTTATTGTGTTGGACGTCTTAAACAGCTATTAGTGTACATTTCTGTGTCTGAGTTGTGCTGATGCATCAGGAAAACACTTATTTTATTAAACAAAATTATAAAAGTAAACACTGCAGGCTACACAAAATAAAATGGTTATTACTCACAGACAGCATGGATAGGAAGGCCTGTGTTACATCATATTCCTCTGTAATGTAGTTCAAAACTCTAAACAAAGCAATACCTGCATCTTCATAACCATCAACTTTTTCCTCATCATTCACAACCAAGACAAATCCAATCCTAAAAGAATTAAAAATTACTGTCACACTGATGCACATTAAAATTAAATTCAACTCTTTTTGGTATTGTTTAATATTATTATGCATTTCCCTGCTCTTATATCTAATAACCACATTTCATTATACTTCCTCTCTACTGATGCTGAGTTCTACCCTGGTTAAACACACTCACTCTGTTCCAACTGCGTGAGGCAATTTCATATGTAAATCAGCCTTGTGCATGAAAAGCCACACCAGACCTAAAGCTAGACCTAAATCTGCACCGACTATCTTAAAGCAAAATACTAAATGATATTCATATGTATTTACATTATTTGGACTAAAAACTAAGTGTAGTTGATTATAAGACCAGACCTTAGAGGAATCTTATGCTTGAAAAAGAGTTCGGATAGTTTGACCAGTTCAACGCTGTCTTCGTGAGCAGGGTCCAGAAACAACACCTAGAAAATATGTTAAAAACCCAATCTGAAATCACAGGTTTCTGTAAGAAAACATTTCTGCTGATCATTATATGGTCGCCTCTTTTATCCATTCTTTTTCCCTTACTCAATATAATTGCAATGCTCTGGAATGCTTAGCTTTCTTTTGCTGCACGAAAAACATTTTCGACAGTGGAGAAGAACAGCAAAATGATTTGCACTTATGTAACCACCACAACCAAAAATGTCTTGCTGTTGCTATAGTAAGAAGCTGAGCCTTTGCCATGCATGAGGAGAGCCCCATCATGGGGTGGTAACTTTAAGCATTTTGAGTAGAAGCAAATTTGGGTTACTCTTTAAAGGATTTGTACTGCTCGTCATTAACATTATCTACAGTTGTATGTGTTCAAATACAGGTTCGGCTACACAGCCACTGTTGGGTCCTTGAGCAAGACCCTTAACCAGTTCTCGAACCTCAGACCAGGACTGACATTTCCGTTAGGGAGGGAAGGGGTGCTCAAATGGTTAAAACCCGAAACCCATCAATTTTCCAAGAAAGATTGTCTGGAAGTCTTGAGAAACAATTATGTTCAAGATGACCTAAAATTTAACAAATGCTTAATTAAACAATTTTTCATTGGGGTGTGTGTATGTCAAGGTTTAACCTTTCAGATACTCCTGTTAGGGGTCGTCACAGAGAATGAGTGATCCAGATTATTGACGTGGCATGTTTTTTTACTTGGATGCCCTTTCTGACACTATTATTTTGGGCTTGTTTGTGAAACTAGTAGCTGGGGTGGCACCAGGTGTTCAAAGTCACCTGTGAAATTCACAAATCACAGCTTACACAAATCAATCAATGTAACCATTAAAACTACTATAAAAAGTTAATTGCTAAAAATTATTTGTGAAACACATATGCAAAAAGCTGACAAATCTCAACCACAAAGTACAAAAATGATTAGATGAATTACATACCAAGTTGAACAAGTTCCTTCTAATTTGTCGAATAACACCAGGAAACGAAGTTTTGAGAAGCTCCTGTAGACCCGAGGGCCAGTTTCGGTATGTAGAGTCAGTCTCAATGTCATTAATCCACTATAATCAAGAAAATGATGAATTTGCACAGATGTAGTTATGGCTACAACAGCATTTTGTGTACATTATGTGGTCAATAGGGAATTCAAGAAGTCAGGCACTGATAGAACAAGCCACACCAAATCATAAATAACATTTGGTAGATGCCAGCAGCTATGTTTAACGATCATTTGTAACTTCAGAGTGTCTTTGATACATTTAGGGATATAAAGAGCCACATGGCAAAGAAACAAAACAATGTCATGAGTGACACTGAACATCAAGGTATGTAGCATTTTGTTTAGTTTAAAATGCTTCGTACTAAAGGAGTTAAAAAGAACTATTCATGGCCTCTTTTAATTAAATCTCCCATAATTTTACTGATCTACAGTCCTGTTAACAGCTGATGTGTCTGACACAGCAAATTCGTTCAGAAGTACTATACTATGTACATATCACATTATTTTTTTAATGGAATTTGTAACCACATGTTTTATAAGATTATGTTACATTCATGACACACAGGGTAGTTATTGATTACGCAAGTTTCATCAACTTTACACAAGGTTATAGCGTACAGAGTCAAGTCTGCATCCCACATTAAATCATGTTCACTTGCATGTTTTTGGACTGTATGCAGAAACCGGAGCACTCAGAGTAAATCCACACAGACGCACGGGGAACATACAAACTCTACACAGAAAATACACAGACTGCCCAAGCTTTGTGCTGTGAGGTGACGGTGCTACCCACCAAGCCACCATGCAGCCCTCTTGCCTCTTTCTAAACAGGTCATGATGTTTCTATAATTTATAATAATCTCCAATAATCTGTTTATCAAAGTTTTGTCCTCACCGTTATAGTAGAGTGACGAATGTCCAGAGCAAAGCTGCTGTCTGCTGTGCTTACAGGCAGGCGCAGAAACGTCCTCACACCGTTTCCCCTAATGCCTAGGTTATGAAACCCCTCCAAAAGTTTCGCCTCCTCACGAATGATGTCGATTATACTGTAAAGTAAAAGACAGCCTGGTCTTGTCCAACTGACATGTTCTCACTGAGAAATTATGAGCCCCGTGGAGCAAATAAAAAAGACATTACATAATTAAATAACGCAAATACAAAATTATTATGTATTTTAAGTCCACACAATGTCTGGCAAATACATCTTTAGTTTATTTCTGTCACCATGTATGAAGTTAATTTCCTAAGCCACTGTACAATCCAGCTGAGCAATACATGGTGGGGAGAGAAATGATCTACTTCAGTTGTTTGCAAAACATCCAGTTATACTCCAGGACTTAAAATACAGAAGAAAGATTTCCTAAAGATTGTCAGACAAGACCAAAAGTGAAATAATGAGAAAATAGCCAGCAGAAGGGAACAATGTCTGAAACAAAAAAGGCAATAGAAATGAGTAATAAAAATATGATAAGTTTTATTAATGTGTGGCGGTTCATGCTAATCTCCATCCTCTTCACTGGTGCCAGCAGACATTAATCACCAGATGCATCTGTTGGATGCTTTGCTATGTCTATGACACAGCTGAGCTTCAAAGGTGGTTTTTGACAGTGGCGTAGGACCACATACAATTTCTGCTGAGCAACATGAAAACTGTAAAAAGTCTATTAAAATGTCTTTATAATAATGAATAAAAGTCAATAATGAGTATAAATGTAGACCACTTAAGGTGGATCAACCTAAGAAATTTCATTTATTTATATACTTAAGCCCATAGATCAAAAAGACAACTGCTCTGCTATGTTAGCTTTAAAATGTTAGTGAACAAGTAATGTAAAAACAAAACTTACATTATATGAAAATACATTTGTAAACAAACATTTTGCCAACATTTTAGTTGTTATGTTAGCTGCCTCAATTTTTATGGTGTTCAGATGAATTAATTAATACACTAAATTACTAAATAATTCCCTTCCATGGAAATGACCTTATCACAAAATTCGGCATTCCAGCCACTGCATTTCATGTGATCTTCATCCTTGTTCAAAAGAAATGTTAAAGACAACAAGACAACTGATATCACTCTGTCATGCTGAATAGAAAAGTAGATTGGTTGCAGTGAAAGATGTTTTTTCTGTTAACCATAGTTACCTCTAGAAAAGTCATCATTGCATTGTAGCAAGTTTTACGAACATGGACAAGAACCCAATCAATTATTTCTGAATCATCAATAATTTCAAAGAGAATTTGCAAAAAAAGGCTTCAGGGTGACCAAAAATGTCAAGCAAGGATCAAGTCTACATGGATAAAGCTACGAGAATGGATCACCACCAGTGCTGAGCTTGCTCAGGAATGGCAAATGTGAGTGCAACTAAACGCACAATCAGACAAATACTTGGTATCAAAAAGGGCTGCCAAGAATCACATCATTTAAACAAAAGCAAGAACTGATATGCTGTAGGAAGTATAGTGATTGGACTGCAGAAGACTGGGGTAAAGTTCTGCGTCATGGAAACAGTGAAGCATACTGAGTTGTGTTGCTTCTGATCCTGAAAAGTGGATTTACTCAAAATGTTGCCTAAAAGTACCGTCATGAATAAGGAATGGTACGAAAGCAAAAAAGTGATACAATGCAACTAAGCAAAAGTGATAACCAAGTGGTTCAGTAAATAGAACATCAAGCTTTTAGGTCTATGGCCAGGAAATGTGTTCAATCCTCAAAAAAGGGTGGCTAAGGATAGCTATGATCAGCTGCATGTACTGATTAGGAAAGAATTGGTCAGCACTATTCATTTTACCCAGAAGCTGATAGAAGTCTTTTTTTTATGTATGGAATGCTTCAAATTATAGTTCACTATTCCATATACCAACATCTGACAAAATTTTAGCAAATTTTGTGAAAAAACTAAATATGTGCCATTCTCAAAACGTCTTAGAAGTGACTATATATTATATCCTCTAAACCTGTACCTGAAAGAGTCGTGTACATCCAGATCAATTTGTAGTCCATTTATAAAGAGACTGGATTCTCCAGGGTAAATTCCAAATTTCTCTCCCAGTTGCTTCAAAACAGAAATCAGTTTATCACAAAACTAACAGGAAAAAAGGAACTTCTATTAATAAAGTATTTACATGAATTTTTAAATTATACATTATAAATGTATTTATACAATTAATAAATTAAAGTTAATTTGGGTCTAGTTCATTAAGCAACAGTGCACATTGGTACGAGGGTCCAGGAAACGTCAGATTCACCAAGTCCAACGTTGGCCACTACCTGTGAGGAAGTGACTTGAATCTTTCACTTCTCAAATATGATGGTATTAAATTGGCCCTTGGTGAATGATTGAACTCAGCTGGCAGGATGGGTGCCAACAAGAACAATGAATGACTAAACATGTTCTCTAAATAAAGTGGGAGCCAGATGGAAATTCCTTATTACTGATTATGCAATCATATAAACTCTGCAGACGTGTGCACAGATACTTGCATTTTGCAAGTGAATAGATGCAGTCGGCTATGTCAATCTGCGCATGTCAGAGTGGAAGTGTTTTAGTCATGGGTTTTCTCAATTGAATGCAAAGCAAAACCAGTGCGGAAAAAATAGCAATGCATTTGAATAGTTGGATGAACAAACAGAACATTAGGTTCAATCTGAGTTTTTTCGAAAACCACATATGTTCCTGAACCATGGGAAGTTTACTGTAAGAAGTTGTGAAATTTAGTTGTGAAGTTAACAGTTGTGAAATGGCACCTTTTGGTTCCATTCAATTTCTCTCCTCATTTCATGGTTTACAGCCACTCTCGTAACTGATCTGTGGAGATAGTGAAACATGCACAGTCATCATAAGCCCTCTAAAAAATCCCAGGCTATAAAAGCCCTGTTTTAATCTGGACTGTGGTGCTGGAAGGTGCTATATCTGCTGACTTCACAGTAAACCTAACTTAGCACTTTTCTTTCTTTCTCTCTCTCTCTCTCTCACACACCTACAAAATCAAAATCACCATCTCTTCTGAAGGACAGACTTGCTGAGACACCTGAGTTTGCCGGGGCAAATCTTTAACTAGCTACAGAGCCAATTTCTATTAGAATATTAAAAGAAATAATATTATTTATAATGAAAATTGCTTGCCCTTTACTACCTTGCTTTGCTGGGGAAGTTTTGGCTGAGATCTTGCATCAGTTTCAAAGAATCAAATTTTGGCACTGACATGATCCAGCTTGCTGCCTGGAAACTCAAATCTGTTGATAGATTTTAAATGAAAGTTAAATTTAATTATGTATCCAAACATCCAGTGATTTAAACAATCAGTTAAAACACACGAAAACAAAAATGTACGATGGTAAGTAATTTAGCTTTTTGATGTTAAAGATCATTGTGGACTGCTGTAAAGATGCCTATAT
>JAOTRQ010074970.1:0-12037 GCA_028565875.1 Hoplisoma paleatum
GTCACGTCTTCCTTTGTGACGCCGTTCAAATTAAAAGTCCCAGAAGTCCTTTGACGAAACGCAGCTTTTTTTTCCCCTGTGACTAGTCGACCAATGGAATTTGGCCGACTAATAATTTTTTTGGTCGACCAACGAATAATCGATTAATTGCGGTCAGCCCTAATATATAGTACATATATTATTTCTGAAGTTAAAAATTAATGGCACTTGAATGTAGCATGAATTCCTGTGTGGGGAATGCTGTCTTGTAATGACTACGATACTGTAAATTATGTTGCTTTATGCTAAGCTTTTCATGTATCGGTTTATTTGTTTATTAGGATTTTGACGTCATGTTACATTCATGGCAGTCCATATATGTTCATTACACATGTTTAATCAGTACACACATATTTATATCAAACACAATCATGGACCACCACACTTTGTTGTGCAATCTATTGTTATTGGTGGGTACGGAAAATGTTTACATACATACACATTAGCACAATCATAAAATATTTATCTCCCTCCAAAAGAATACGGGCACACAAAAAGTGTCTAAACACACCACAGAGGTTCAGAAACAGTACTACTTGGATTTATCAGACCAGGTTATACATGTGTGGCTATCATTCACAGAACCATGTTTGGCCAAAACTATATTCAAGCACCTCCTCATACCAACTGTCAAGCATGGTAGTAAAATGATGATTATTTGCAGCTTTGCAGTTACAGACAAAGAAAAGTGTATTTACTTGAACTGAATGTTGAACAAGTTGCAGGCCTTGTGTTACAAAGTACTATGAATATGATTTTAAAACAGATGTGAGACAAATTAAGTAACAATGGATACATGTAAATGTATATATTCAGTATGATATTATATCTGTCCTTAAAAGACTTGAACAATGTTATGTTTGGCCATGATAGATTAATTATGTTACAAAATCACTGAGAAACAATAGCGCTTTAAAACAACAGGGAATCTGAGGAATTTCAGGAAGTTGTGCATAGAGGAAAAAGATTCCTTATCAAAGCCTTGCTGGCTGGACCCTACTGTTTTCCCATGAAGCCGGGGCTATTTTCAGCTATGAACTTCCACCACTAATGAAGTCAAAAGCAGAACTTAAACAATGGGAGAGACAAAGTATGCGTTCAAATAACTTTCCACTGAGATTTCACTGAAAGTTATATTATCTTTTAACAAACTATGTTAAATTATATTAAAATTGTTATGATTTTCACTTTGGGCCAAGTAGAGCTTTTTTTTCATTAAATAAATAGATATTTTTAATGATGTAAAAAAATGACGTTTTTTTTCTTATATTAAAGGTAGTTTGATGATATGAAAACTACATATGATAAGTAAAACACAGTTATTTGTAAAACAAAGAATTTGTGACATCATTATATCATTCTTTATTTGAGAAAACAAATGTATTGTAAACATTTTATTAAAGCACAGAGATAAACATCCATCCATCCATCCACTACCACTGCTTAAACACAGAATATACTAAACATACACTTAACACCTGAATGGGTCACCAGCCTGTTGCAGGTTACTACATACACAGTACAATTTAAGTATTTCTAATTAACCAATTCATTCAACTCTGTTTGCCAATTGATGATTGAAGTTTGCCAATTCAAGATTGAAGTGCCTTTAAGCAAGGCACTAAACTCCTAACTGCTCCCTGGTCACAGTGGCTAGGGATGCCCACAACATTGGGCATGTGTGCTCACTGCCGCCCCCTAGTCTGTATTCACAAATGTGTGTAAATGCCTGTTTCACTGCATGGTTTTGGACAGAGAAAACCCACGCTGACACTGGGAGAACATGCAAACTCCATATAGAAAGCTTAGGATCGCCTTACCCAAGAATCAAACCGGGGACTTCTTGCTGTGAGATGTATAACTGCTAAGCCACCATATCACCCGAGATAAACATGAGTGCACTAAAATCTTCATGATCAATGTAGATATTTTTATTTTATGTTTCTTTTTTAGTGCCGGCAGCTGTTCCAGGAGTAACTGTCACTAACAGTGGACGCACAGAATTTCTGAATGTCTCATGGAAAGCTGCACCAGGAGATAAAGACAGTTACCAGATCATCCTAAAAAACACTGAAAGGATTGTGCACACACTCACTGTAACCAAATTGAACTCGGAATTCAGCAGTCTTGTGCCTGGACAACTCTACACCATTTCTATCAGCACGTGCAGTGGAATTTACAAAAACGTCACTGAAATACAAGCAAGAACAAGTTAGTCACCCACAAATCCTGAGACATGCTAACGAATTATAATCCATGAGCAAAAATGTTAAAAATCCACGCAACAAAAAGAATGTTAATTCATAATTTTGATAGAATACCTCCATGTCTTTAGGGCCTACTGCAGTGCAGAACCCCACTGTCATCCACTCTGCCCAAGAAAATGTTTTAAAGGTGTTTTGGAATCATGCAACTGGGTATTATGACCATTACAAAGTTGTCATCCTACACAAAAACACTGTCCTTCAGAACCAGACAGTGAACAGGAATCGAAATGAATGTGTGTTTAGTGACTTGGTACCAGGTCGTCTCTACACAGTCACTGTCAGTACTTGGAGTGGACAGTATGAGTCCAGCAGTTCCACTCAGGGAAGGACATGTGAGTGAAGTCTATTTATAGTTTCTTTATTCAACAAAGTATGTTTAATGGACTTTAACATATGAAGTGTTTGTCTGCAACCAGTGTGAAATTCTGACTGAATCACAACTTTACTGTAAAATGTAATAGATTAATTAAATATTATAATGTAATTGATTATATATATATTTCTCCTTCCCTCATTTTCACCCTTTAATGCAGTTAAGACAGTGAATTTTTTCTACTTTGCTGTACTTTACAAGGGGTCATTGCCTCTGCAATTTAATTACTTCAATTAAATTTAGCTGATTTCTTAAATTGACTCGTTGAATTAACTGATGGATTGGGTACTATGGACTATAAATCATCATCCAATATAGTGTTCTCTCTGCTTCAGCCCTAGCTAGTGAATATTACAGACTTCTCAATGTGCAATGCACTTGACCACAGAGATGAACCTCAGCCATTCATTTTTACATTTTTCCTACCTTTTTTTTCTTTCTTTGTTGTGTTGTTGTTATATCATCTTAACTGACAATTAACATTTGTCATGCAGTTCCTGCTGCAGTGCGCACCTTGACGGTGACTGAAGCAGACACAACTTCATTATGTGTGTCCTGGGACCCTGCACCGGGCGACGTAGATCACTATGAGCTTCAGATTCTTTTTAATGACACACCCATTTTCTCAGCTGAGCAAGTCAATAACACATCACAAGAGCATTGCTTTACTCCACTGGAACCCGGCTTTCGCTACAAAATAGTGACATCCACTATTAGTGGGTCCTACGTAAAGGCTCAAGTCATACACGGCCGCACATGTAAGAAATATTTTATATTTTTAAACTTGAAATGGTCCACCAGTTGCAAATTCTTGCAGTATTTCTGACACATTGTTGCACAAAATACTTTAGATACATTTCAATGTAAACAGTTTAAGTTTGCACTACATTTCACAATTTCAGCATTCAGTCTAAAGTGACTTACGCTGGTTACAATATACAGTCTGTGCACCAACCTGGCAGTTGTGGGGCTTGAACTAGCAACCCTGGAAAGGTTGCAGGAATACCAAAATAGCAAGGTATAAGCAAAAATGTGTTTGCATAAGAAATAAAAGGCAAAATAAGTTAATGTCACATGTACTGCAGGCTATGTATAGATTCTATAGTTTGTATTTTATTAGGTTTTCCTACAAAACATGTCAGAATAGTAACCCTAACATTTTACATAGTATTTGCACTACAATTTAATGTGTAATTTTGTAACAAAACTAGCACATATATGTTGATAGCGCACATACATTTTGATGCACTAAGAACTATGAATTGACCTAAAAATGTAAACAATACAATCTTATGTTCATATGTCCATGCAGCTGTGCTAAAAATTGAGAAACGTGTTTAATTAATAATACATAAGAGCATAAGGTATGCCCAAAGTAAGAACATACAGTGCATTATGAAGCAATACATTATTCTTATTCGTCTTATTCTGCAGATCCAGGTCGGGTTAAAAATCTTCAACTCATACCTGGAACTCTTACTTGCAGTCTAAGTGCCTCCTGGAGCTTTGGAGGAGGAGACATGGATTTTTACATGGTCTTTTTGCGTCAGAACATGCAAACTGAGCTGATACGACGTGTCCCTAAGCAAGACAACAAGACAGACTTTGAAGGACTTGTGCCTGGTCAGCTTTACACAGTTACTGTACAGACTGTGGCAGGAACCTTGACCAACAATGAAACCATCAATGGCCGAACACGTAAGATATATTCTGTGCAGTTAACATTAAGGCAGTATAAAAAGCTTGTCATATTTATACAATTAGCTCAGTACTACACAGTACTGCAAAGCAAAACGTGTGCTTGCTTCATACCAAACTAATCAAATGTTCTGTCAACAAGTTATTTACAATTCAGAGTACAACCTGTTTGCAGATATCTAAATGAAAATCAAGCATTTTCATTCTGTACGTAATAGACGTCAGAATATTGAATTTACATTTATTAAAATTTAGTGATCATATTTAACACTGGTCCAGCACAAATAAAAAATCAAGGAAAACAAAGACACCAAAATGTGCAACATTAAGAAAGCTAATAAATTCAAAGAAGAAATGACATAGTTAGCATATCTAACTGTAGCTCATATGAATCTGTAATTCATGTTGAATTTATCATTAATTAAGCAGGAAAGAAACCCTTTTAAAGTACATGTAACTTATATTACTTATTCATTTTTTTACCATTTCATCAAAAGTCAAGCACGGGTGTACTAGAGGTTTAATCCAGCCATAGTTTTGGTTGGAATACTTCTTAGCTCTGTTCTATGTACTATGTCTAAAACTTTTTTGTTTTAAAAATCTAAGTATATTAAATAAACTAATCTAAATGTCAGTGCATGTAACATTTACGTGGAAAATAATCAATTTTATATATAAAAATAATAAAAATAATCATTTTTTTCCCAAATATTGTTCCAATTACCTCTGATCAGTTAGTAATATTTGTATTTGTTTGTTATTTAGTTCCATCACCAGTCAAAAGTCTTCAGGTAGACAATGAACACACCACAGATAGCCTTACAGTTAGCTGGGAGGCAGCAGTTGGTGTGTACGATGGCTACAGTGTGCAGCTTTTGGATAATGAAAAGACAATACTAACCAATACCACAGTGCCTGCGGGAACTAGGTTTTACCTGTTTCAGGGCCTGGTTTCAGGAAAAGAGTACACTGTTCATCTCAAAACTCTCAGCAATTCTACACACAGCAAGGAGGTCACAGCAAAAGGACAAACTCGTAATATGCTTTCAATTTCTAAACATTACTTTTAAGACATCTAATGTTGTTTACATAAGCATGTTTATTAATTTGTATATAAGCTTGGAAATTAATATGTGGATTTTGTTTGTGTAGCATAATGCATCCACATGCTGCATGTGTGTGTATAAAGTAACTATAAAGTTATTTGCATTAGCTGTTCAGTTAATTATTTTAGATTTATCAGAAAAACATTGTTTTGGGCAGGTCCGGATGCTGTACAAGGCCTTTATTTGCTTTCCAACAACACAAATAAACTTGCTTTTGGCTGGAATGGGTCTAAAGGTTGGGTGGATCACTATGACCTCCATCTATACAGTGACGACAACACACTTCATGACTACAGGAGGGTGGGGGCAAAAGAAAATCATTGCACTTTCTCTAACCTGCTACCAGGAACACGCTATAAACTAGTTGTTATTAGCAAAAGCAGAGGAATGAGCAGCGACACCTTTCTGTGGGCACGAACAGGTGAGACTTCCAAATGAAAAAAAAATTTAATAACTAAATTAACGCACTATATCTCACTCTGTATTGTTTTTTAGTTCCTGCTGTAGTCAGGGACTTGCAGATTAATCATGAAGGACATACAGATAGTTTGCTTTTAAGCTGGAGACGTGCTCCTGGGGGTCTTAACGGATACCTCATCTCTCTGGAAGAATCCAGGCAGCCAGAGCAGAGACTCGGTCCTGATGAAACTCATGTAATCTTTCATAATCTACTGCCAGGTCAATTATATACAGCTAAAGTGCTTAGCTTGTGTGAAGACCTTATAAACATTGCTACGAAAGTAGGACGCACAGGTGAGTAGTCCCTAATGTTTAAAATTTAAGAAATGAATAGTAAATGAATGAGAACAAAACTTGTAAGATCTCTTTTTGTGAGAGTGATTGTGTGAAAAAAAGGTTTATGGTCATGAGCCGTTATATTTATTCTAATTTGTTTAAAAAGAAGTATGTTAAAACACAGCATAGTGGATTTT
The DNA here is from genome assembly GCA_028565875.1 of Hoplisoma paleatum. Taxonomy (NCBI): domain Eukaryota; kingdom Metazoa; phylum Chordata; class Actinopteri; order Siluriformes; family Callichthyidae; genus Hoplisoma; species Hoplisoma paleatum. Next base: position 6,416 of record JAOTRQ010074970.1, read on the forward strand.
TTTGAAGTAGTTAAATACATAAATAATTAAATATTGTTGCCTTATTATTTCATTTGCCCAAAACACACACAAGTTCTGCCAAGAATGTAGATGAATGATCACTACAGCAAATGTACAGATATAGATAGTTCTTTATTACTTATTTTATGTTAGATCCAATAACCACTAACTTTCTTTGTCTCTTTTTAGTTCCAGAACCACCTTTGGCTCTGTCCGTTAAAGATGTTGGTCCCCTTGGCACAGTGGAGGTGATCTGGCACCCTCCAGCAAAAGGAAACTTTGATGATTTTGAAATAAAATGGCTGCCAAGAGATGCACTACTTGTGTCCAAACCAAATCCGATGAGACGCATCTTGACCGGTCTATACCCTGGCAGGGCTTATAACATCAGCCTGGTCACTGTGAGTGGAGGAGCACCAGGTCCTGTGACTTATAGCTCACCTGTCCATCACACCATCAGGATAGGTAAGCTGGCTTTAGCTACAAGTGCAGTTATCAGACGTATTATGTGTTTCTTATCAGATCCATAAAATAATGCTTAATTAAAGTCGGTTCCTTTTAAACTGATTACTGTAGGACGTTTGATAATGCAAATAATGAGTTGGACACCTAGAAGCTTTATAAACACATCTGTATCTCTACCCCCTCCCCCCCCTCAGGTCCAGCAGAGGTTCAGAGCATGCACTGTCACCCCCTTAGCTCTACATCTCTCTCCTGCTCGTGGAAGCCACCAGCATCAGATTACGATGCTTATTTGGTGGAATGCAGAAGGCAAGGGGTTAAAGATGCTGTGTACAAATACACACTGAGTACAGATGCCCTTTTTCAACACTTTGACAAGCTGGAGCCATTCAGTAACTACACAGTCTCTGTCACAGTGGTCTCTGGAAACAAGAGAGGCAGATCGGTCCTGTACAGTGTAGTTACCATGATAGACCGTAAGTTGAAAAGTGGATATTTTAAGTCAATAACAAAAAAGTTACATGCAAATACTATTTATCAAATGCATATCAATTATAGCATATCAAATACAAAGATCAATTTACACTTATATCAAAACAGGTTAAAATGTAAGTCTTACCATGTTTTAGAAATCACACAACGTTGACCAGGATTAGCAAATGTCATGACCTCAGGTCAAATATATTTGTAGTGAATTTTAAAAAAACGTTTTAAATCAGCTTTGCAAGACAAGTTAGAAGGGAAAAGTCACCATTGGCAAGGAAAAAATATAATAAGGACTAAACATATATTACTAATATTATCATGTTTACAGGTCCACCTGTTCCACCTCCCATGGTGCGTATTAGTGAGAAGACTTCCCACATCACCAAGTCCACCATTTTCTTCAAGTTTAACTGCAGCTGGTTCAGTGACACTAATGGAGCAGTTCGATTCTTTGCCATTGTTATTGCAGAGTCTGATGGTATGTGTGCTCCTGAAAAGTTTATTAAATTATAGATTTACTTCTATAGATTAAAAAATCCACATTTATAATTTAACCAGCTCAACTTCTGCAGTCTTAGAGAAACCATTTGTTATATTTATTGTTCCTATTTGGTTTATTCACTTTACTATTAAACTGTAAACACATGCATTCAATACATTTTCAAGCATTGTTTTGTCATGTTTTTGGTTTTGTTCAGTTATTTTAAATGACACCCGGATCGAATTTTAAATAGAATTGTGGTATGATTTAAATGTTACTCACAATTACAAATTTGTCAACTTGCAGGTGTAGAATCTGTGCTACCAGAACACAGGCATCCTTTACCTACATACTTAGACTACAGGCACAACAGCTCTGTGTTAGCCTATCAGACCAACTACTTCCAAAGCCTCTGTGGTGATGATACAGGATCAATAAATCAGTTGTTTGAGATCAACCTTGGAGCTGGAATGGATCGTCTTGGTGGAACATGTGAACAAGATGTAAAGTTCAGTCAGAATGGAAATTATTACTGTGATGGCCCTTTAAAATCTGGAACAGCCTACAGGTAGAACAAACCATACAAAAATAGAATGTTAAAAGCACATCATACAGTTATTACCTTTATTAATACCTTTACTTTTTACTGTTACAGACTAAGTGTTCGAGCCTTTACTCAACTCTATAATGAGAGTAAAGAGTTGTCTCATCCTTTGTTCAGTGATACTTATCTCTCTCTTCCACTACGAACACAAGCAGGTAAGCTGGGAAAACACCTCTCTACTTATTTATCTTTGTGCTTCAATACCAAACGAATGTGTTTTTTCTTCTTATTAGAGCCTTTGGGAGGAATTGTTGAGGGAATTAGCAGTGGCTTGTTTCTCATTGGAATGGTTATTGCTATAACTGCCTTGTTGATCTACAGACAAAGGGTTCGCAAAATGTGAGTTTATATACATACACTCATTTCCTTTTGCAAGCCATTACCATCAGGCTATCAGTTGTTATCAGCAAGTAAACATTTTAAATGTATAGAGTAAAATTGGATTGGTTTGGAAGATGTTTTGACATCGTGGTGTATTGTGTGGTGTTCTTATCCAGAGCTATGCGAGAAAGCCCTCTGGTGAGAATGAGTATGTGGAAGGACATGCCCCATTCTGGAATGTACTTGGGAGTCAAGAGGTATGATGAGTTTGTTTTAAGCTGTCTGAATAACATTTTAGAAATGTAAGCGCTGACCGTACTCATGTTATTGTTATTACAATGACAAAGAGCGTGAAATGTGCAAGACCAGCTTAAGCCTACATATTAGTAGGCTAAAAATCACTGACATATATTCTCAATGTACATTAAAATGGTTTTTTTGTGGTAATACAAGCCATTAAATAATATTATACTTAAATAAAATTTGAATTTTAAAGGGGGGCAAATTCAGTTTAGTTTTTGTATTTCTTTATTTGAAGTTATATAGGAATATATATTAAGAAAATCCATCCATTTGTTTACTGTAAATTGTTAAAAATTATTTTTCAAGTAAAACAATATGTTTTGACTTTAAATTAAGAATACTCTTTTCATCACTGCTTTTAACACAGAGCACAAATTGTCCACTTTTGACCCAATCAGTGAAGTGAAACACACATTTCATGGAACTGAATCACTTCTGATCACAAACCTCCTCCACTAGGCCATGGCTGCCCTTTTGTGGTATTCTCAAAACTGCCTTAGAACCTCTCCAGTTCCAGACATCGCTTGGCAAACCTCACCAGAACCAGACACACTAGATTATTTGAGGATTTGCTGTTTTGGTCCGCTTATGGTTTGCTAATCATGAGCAGACCAAAACTGCGATTCGTCTACGTCGATTCATTTATGTGGATAATATTAATAGACAAAGAAACGTCCGTGTTGTGTAGAATCCTAATTTGATCTGGATTTCTCTGCCGAATAAACTATAGTTTTAACACAGAAATTAAGCAAAGAAATAGTGAATGAGAGACAGCATGGGTACTAATGGAAAAAGAACTGATACTAATCTTTTGAATGTGCTTTCTCTGGATTTGGAGTATATGTGTGGTCTATGTGTGTGGTAATATATGTCTTTTTAAATATGCTCTAAAGCCAAAAATAAAGAGAATTTAATAACATTATATATTTTTTGCAGCAATAAGCACATTTCAAGGTAAGCATTTTCTAAAAACACTTACAATGCTTAAGGCACCCACTCGATGAAAACTTACATAGAATGCTTGCTGGTGTTTTTTGTCAGCCCCATCAAATCAATCCACTTTGAAGCCCATCTTGCTAAACTTCAAGCAGACTCTAATTACTTTTTCTCAGAAGAGTTTGAGGTAAGAAACCTTTTATATTGCAGAACTAATAACCTCTCCTAAAGTTCCAGTACTGGTTATAAGCATGTTTTATCCTAATAAAAGTAATAAAATCTGAATTATTTCGCTAAATTAACAAGTTAATAAAAATGGATTTGATTATGAACTTTATTAAATTTAACAGGACCTGAAGGATGTGGGACGTAACCAAACTCTGGATTCCGCACGTTTATCTCAGAATCGCTGCAAGAATCGATATAACAATATACTACCATGTAAGTATTGCCTGAAGCAATAATATACACAATTGATTAGTCCATGCGCTCAGCACACATTGCACTCTTGAAAGCATTGTAATACAGTGTAAATATTAATTGTATTTGGGTGTAGTGTACTGAAGATTTTAGATCCAAGGTTTGCAAATCCAGCTGTGACTGCTGCAAAGTAAAAACCAGTTATCGACAAGATCCATTGAAAGTGCTATTTATTAAAAAACTACAAGCAGGAAAGTGTGTAAATGCTGGCAGTGTACACCATATTTCATAAAACAGAAAGTTAGAAGCATAAAATGAAGTATAATTGATTACAACTGAGTCAACTTGTTTGACAAAACACATGTCTATGTTTAAGTAGTATAAACTTTATTTAAATTCTTTCAATTATCCAAAATGCATTGTATGAAAATACAAAAAACATATAATACAAAACAAGAGTCATAAACATTTATCGTTCTTTCTGTAGATGACTCAACTCGAGTGAAACTTTCATGTTTAGAGGATGACCCCTGTTCTGACTATATCAATGCCAGCTTTATACCTGTGAGTAACCAAAGGATTTGTTGTATAAAATTGCTATGTTGGGTTCTTGTAGTCAGTTAAGAAACACAATTTTGATATACAGTTGTATATTATAATATATATCTGTAAGATATATTTATACCTAAAATATATCTTACAGAGGTTCCATGCAAGCACTAATTTGAGTTAGATTTTTTAAATGTTAATTTGGTTAACCGTTTATTTAGCCAGTGTTTCCATAAATAATATTTTATTTGAAAATAACTATTTTATGCTATTTGTATTTTTATGTTTAAGCTTGTAGGATGATGTCTTTGAAGTATATTCTGTGTACAGTGAATAAGAATAGTAACAGATCCGATCTGCTTCATACTAAATAGCCTACATTTGTGGATCTGTTAAAGCATCTAGTTCTTCGAACAGATATTATCAAAACTTAAATCTTTCATTCAGATCTGTTTATAGAACTGCATGAATTAAGAGAAGCTAACTTGATTTAAACATTTGCAACTTTTACAATTCATCTATTAGGATTCATGTTCATATTCACATCTGACAGACAATACAAAACAAAATAATTATTACTGTCAGTGATGTATCTTTTCAAGAAAATAAGGTGCTTTATATACCATAAACTTGCAGGCCTATATTTTAAATTCCCCTAAGAAATTAAAGTTCCAGCATTAACACCAGTAATTTCTCATCCCCTGTCTTCCTGTTAACTTTCTGTATTAATTTTGCAGGGAAATAATTTCAGACGAGAGTACATAGCCACGCAGGGACCACTTCCGAACACTAAAGATGATTTCTGGCGTATGGTTTGGGAACAAAATGTGCACAACATAGTCATGGTGACGCAGTGTGTTGAAAAGGGCAGGGTGAGTACATATGAGAGGCATCACAGTCCTCGTGAAAACACTGCACCCCCAAACGAAATACATTTTTGAAAGATTAGCCTATATAGTGTGTGTGTGTCCGTGTATGTGTCCGTGTGTGTGTGTGTGTGTGTGTGTGTGTGTGTGTGCGTGCGTGCGTGCGTGCGTGCGTGCGTGCGTGCGTGCGTGCG
>JAOTRQ010074980.1:0-12036 GCA_028565875.1 Hoplisoma paleatum
TTGTGTGTGTGTGTGTGTGTGTGTGTGTGTGTGTGTGTGTGTGTGTGTGTGTGTGTGTGCGTGTGTGCGCGTGTGTTCCAAAACGCTAAATTATGTAAGTCCATGTGGTTTATACTTTTAATAGTTATTTAGTAAGATATATCTTAAAAAGAGATAAACTGTTGGCTGTTGTCAATATGTTGCCTGTGGACTTTGTCACTCCTCTGAAGTACAGCCAATAACTGAAACCTGAAATCCCCATAGGAACCCTACTGACCAGATGTTATTTGGGTAATAAACCATTTTCAGCACTGCACTGGCACAATATACGATATTTTATGTGTGCCATGCATGGTTATTAAGTGCTAGTCAGTCCAGTATGCAGTTAGCCTTTGTAATATGTGCAGCATATGGTTGTGCATTGACTACTATAAAATCTTTATTTACTTTTCTGCATCAATGCTGCAATCACAAAAGTGTAAATGGCATTTACAGTGTCTGACATTGCACCATACTATGACAGACTTTTGAGCTTGTTGCTACGAACAGTTTCTGAACATATTGTGTGTGTTTATTCTAAAAAAGATCTGTGAAGTTATGGACCACCAGTTTTTCTAAGTGTAGCAAACAACCTGTTTCAATAAAGAGCTAGCTTGTTTTCAAATGTTAACACTGTTTGACTAAACTGACTAAACAGGTGATCAGATGAGATGCATTCTGGGGGTTGTAGTCCTGAGGCAGTGTAAGCATGCTGGTGAGATGGTAAGAAATCAAGTCAGGAACTACATAAGAAGTAGCAGCGTGACACAAAAAAATACCGCAAAGCTAGAATACAGCAGCCGTACTGTTAAGCTCCGACAATCCATCAAGCAGTGTTGACCATTGCGTGGTTGCATTATTACCACTATATTCAAATTATTTACAAGATTACCATGTTACGCCAGTAATATAATTTTATTGTGTTGTATTTATTCACTTATTTGTTGTTTGTTACTGGAAACTACAGGGGGGATATAAAGGTTATAAAAACGAGAGGATAGAGGTCATATTGATGTCTGTTAAAGACAGCTACTGTATTATTGTCAGGATTTCAACAATCAACACCAATTTTACACAGCACACTTGCACCACTCATAGCCAAATTCCAAGAAATTGAGACTGTGAACAACAAGCCAATTCGTGGTCACCCGAAGATAATTACCAAGAAACCTCAAGAATGTTTTTGGCAGTCTTTGTAAAACCTCCATAGCAGTCCACACAGCATGTGATGCCTGGCATGAGAATGTGGAGTCATCTAGTCACCCCTTGGTATGAATTATACATACCAATAAGTGACGCCCTTCAAGATTGAGCTACAAAAGAAACTAGATTTGTACCCGAGCATTGGAACAACATCAGTGGCATTTTCTGTAATGACGAGGCCAATTGCTATGTCAGTGGTGAGGTCATCAACCAACATGTGAGGTAATGGAGGTACAAAAACATTCGGTGGATGACAAACTAAAGTCATAGGTGATTTGAAGTTTAAGCTGTGGTGTGGAATATGGTTCTATATCACATGACAGAGCAGGTGTTCATCACTGGCTGATCATAGAGACTTCATTCCTTGGTCATTTGATAAGCTGTCATAGTCTTGGCCATCCAAATTACTTGACCTCACCTCACACAAGTCCAACAGTAATTAAATGCTGAGTGCCACCTCTCTCAATGCTTTATCAGCGGTATGTACTTAATATAGCATCATAGACAGTGACTGACCTGATACATGGGGTCAAGTCTCCATTTTAGACTTCCTTTTCTCTTCTGTTTTAAAGCCGGTGGTATCTAGTGGTGCTATTAGTGTTCACCAGTTGTTGTTTTTTCATAAACATGGTCAATCAAATGATTTTGTTCTCTGTATCTTGGGTTATTTTATCATAACACAAAAATACCTTCGACATTTTTGCTCAAATAGTCTTTTGTTTGTTCCACATCTCAATCTCAATCAACCTTCTGAAATAATAATGTCTAACCTAATTACTAGTTTTGTTTTTATTTACATTGTTCATACCATCTTAACTTTTTTTTCTGAGTCGGAGTTATATAATGAAAATGTCCTGCGTCATCAGTGTGATGTAGTGCAAGTACAGTTCGGCAAGGTTGTTGTTGAGAGCAGGTTTGCGTTAAGGAGTTTAAAAGCCTAGCGGAAACTTTTCCTGAGCTTTTCAGTTTTAGTCATCAGACTATAGGGACACTTGCCTGATTGCAGACAGCTATACAGACATTTACTGGGGTGGTTAGTGTCCTTGATTTTTACTGCTCTGGTGCTCCATCACCTGATATAGATATTGTACAGATAGTGGAGAGATGTTCTGCAGAGCTTAGTGAACGACTTTCAGTAGCGCTTTGTGGTCCTGAACAAAACAGTTACAACAGCACAATGAGATTCACTGCATCAGTAAACTTTCTACAGCTTCAATGTAAAAAAGTTTTTAGAATCACTTGAGAGACTTTTTTCAGCTGTCTCGGGTGGTTTACTCGTTGTCTGGCTTTTTTCTTCACTAATGTGGGAATGGCATGGTAATGTGTGATGTGCTGTGTATGGATGTAGCAGGTGCTGCGGTGTTTACAGGACTTTTAACACCTCAGTGATGATGCTGGGAACGGAACAATTCTCAAATCAAAAGTTGATAAGTTTTGTGTGATAAGTATTCAAAATATCCACAACACCTGATATACAAATCACACCATATGATGTCATTTCTAAGTTAGTGTCAATGAATAGCCAAAGTCTTGTTCTTGTTCTTGTAGGGCTTGTACAGATGATGAAAGTAAACAAAGCAGTGTGAGCTACATGTTACAGTAAAGAAGTTCAAACATTAGAAAGTTTAGAAAAGACCCAATGGCCACTCAAAACAAAACCAAGAAGCAACCTACGTAGAGATGGAAGAGCTAGTAGATGATTTAACAGATTAGACCAATCTGTTTGTAAATCTTAGTAGTAAACCAGATGATTTCTAAATCAAGCCCCATTGCCAGGTTTCCACTGTTGGTCCACTTAGCAATGCCATTAACCCTCAATTGGTTGGATTGTTGCATTGTAATCAGGCCCCTAAAGCAAGGACCTCAACTCTCAGTGGTTTGGCCTAAGCTGCCACTTTGAATCATGCGTCTCTTAAAAAAACTTATATATAAAAATATATATTTCTTAATTTACTCCAGTTGAATAAATCCGAGACACTGACCACAAAACATCGGCTTTCAAATTTGGTACAGATGTTTACTAGGTCATTTTGTACTATTTAGGAAGTAATCTGTGTTGAGGATATAGCAGAACGCTAGCTACTATCACTTAAAATTCACACCTGAAACTCGGTGACCCTCTAGATGTTAAAGCCATGTACAAGTGTCGGGAAAAAAACAAAAAAGAAGAAAAAAACACTTGAGAGGTTTCTAACATTATGCAGAAATGTTGTCAGTAAAAACACAGCTGTTTCTTAGCTATGGTGTCAGTCTAAAAGGGTGGAATGGAAACACAACTGCTGTAAGCATGAAACAAATGTGTGATGGAAAAAAAGTTTGTTCCCAATAAACAATCTATGTAAATGAATCTCTATGTTTTTCTTAATAGAAATATAACTAAGAAAAATAAGAGCTGGTACCAAGGTTCACCAACATTTTCACTTATAATAATAATAATCACTTTAGAAACAATGCATCATACTTACCCTCACCAATCAGAAGGAGTGGAAACGACATGGATATATGGTTCATATACCTAACATTTTTTGTTTCATTTTAATTAATATTTGTACAGCTAGAATGTCCTGGGTTTGGTCCAAAGAGGATTGTCCAGTTCCTTTCTGTTTGGAATTTGCTCGTGTGTGTGTGTGTGTGTGTGTGTGTGTGTGTGTGTGTGTGTGTGTGTGTGTGTGTGTGTGTGTGTGTGTGTGTGTGTGTGCTTTGTGATGGTTGCCCAACAGTGCAAGTGTTATTGATTCGAACAGCAACACATAGATGTAATTTTAAGACAAAGCTCTACAGTCACTAGTGCTATATTTAAAGCATGCCAGTGACCAGGTGCCTATGGGTGGCCTCTGGTTTATACCAATTAAGGTCCTAATGCCAAAACTTACTTCAGCAACATCAATCTAACTCTAACGCTTTAATTTATACGTCTAAGAGTTGTTATCTCTATGCGTAAATTAACCATATTATGAAATAGACCCAACAGTCTATAAATGCATTTCTGACATTTAAAGGACTTGCTGAAAAAATTGGCCTTTCATCTTATGAAAGAAAATGTACCAGAATGTTCTCGGCCGGCTTCGTCACTTCTCAGTAAGGTGTTAGATATAGATAATTTGCAGATGCACTAACAGATGGGTTGTTAAACAAGATCCACCCATTTACCCTTACCAAGCACAGGGCAATTTGTTATGCATCTCTAACATTGAGTAAAAGGAAATATTTTATGAATGCAAACCAAATGATGAAGACTGGTTTACTGGTAAATAAAACAAGCAGTGCCTGACATTTTAGCAAACATCCCCATCTGTTGTTTAGGACCACATGTAAAGCAAAGAAGTAAGTGAAGCAGATTTTTAATAGAGACTTACAAACAGGTAAAATTAAGGTTCACTCTGTGTATACTAGATAATCAGGTCACTAAATAAAGTAATAAGCTTATAAGCTCATGTATGTTGTAAGGCATTAAAAATCATCTTAACAATTCTTCAAAGCAGTCATGTTCTGTTTTACAACTTCAGTTTTTCAGAAATGTTTGTTTTTTAAAGTGCACGGAACACATAATGAGAGAACTAAAAATAAAAATAAAAATGACTATGGATCATGATATGACATAACCAACTTAATACACCAAAACAGACCTGAAAGAGCTCTGAGCACTGCACTTGTGAGAAGCAACTGTGGATCCTTAGCATCATTGACTTATCAGAACGAGGCGGCATAGACAAACAACAGCCTTCTCAACCATGTGTTCTCAGAAACATGGATGTGGCACCTTAAACAGATTTTGCACACTCTTGGGGACTTGGTGTATGACAGAGCTCTAATGCTCAATTATTGAAGGGAGTTTACATTGGTTAGTTATATAAATATATTATAACAGATGCATTTAGTAGATCCACAACATCTGTTGGCAACATGTTGTTTTCTGCTGACCAGGTGTCCACACTGACATGCTTGGATATCTGTAAGTGGAATGGCTAAAGCCCTGTGATGGAATGGTGCACTGATTAATAATTCTGCCTTGCCCAAACCCTTCTGTTACTTTTCTAATTTCTGCTGGTCTTTGAAAATTAAATTATCAATATTTACCATGCACAATTACGCATATTGATTACGCAATATTATACTGTTTTTGATAGTATTATTAAAAAATTAGTTCAGCATGCAATGATTTCTAGCATTACATAAAAGGTTAAGCAGCATAAGACTTTATTTTTCACAAGTTTTTAAATGATAACAGAACTGCTCAGATGTAACTGACTGGTATTAGTATCTAGGCAAGGACTGCCTTCTAAAAAGCTTTCCACTAACATAATTTATCGTCCAGACAGAACTCAATAAACGAATGAGAATTAATGATCCATTTAATACAGGCAATAAAGAAAAATTATTCATTCTATAAAGAACTGAAATGACGGATTATCTAAAAAGACTAGGGTCTAGGAAAAGCATGAAAGCCACTGAATTCCAAATACACAGCAGTTTTTTCTGTCACAAAAATGATGATTTAATTAACAATTTTCAAAGAAAAATGTACATTTGTGAGGAGTATAGGAGCTTTGATGTGGTTCCTGCCTACAGGATCTCACAGAAAATGTTGATGTACATGTCTTTCACTTATTTTTGGCAATGAAATTCACATGTGAAAAGGTGTCTGTGGGTTTTACCAAAAGCTGAAGTGGGTAGTACGATCACATTGCAGTAAGAAGTTCTTGGATTTAGACCACAGGTGAGTTGATGATCACTGGTGTCTTGAGTCTTTCTGTGTTGCCTATTTTGGCACAGAGGCACAGTCATGTGGGATCTGTCAGCCTATTTTCATTACCAGTGCTTCATGACTGTTTACTTACACCAGGTAAAAGTGGAAATTCTATATATTAAAACTTTCCTTTTCATTCTTACCAGCTTCTTTGTTTACACACCTATGAAGCTGCAATGCCAAAATGCCTTGCCAAGTTTTCCTTTGATGTGGGATGTCAGCATCTTTTCAGTGTCTGGGAACAACTCATAATACCATTTGCGATCTTGGTGCTATTGTTTTGTTTTTGCTCATGCATAAACTTGTTAGCCAAGCAGAGTCTGATAATGAATTCCTTGATGTTTTTAATTCTGGGGTTTGGACAAGTTCGACATCATTTACCGTGTTTTTAGGACTATATATAGCTTGTATGTGCTAGATGGATTTTTTGTGGTCAAAATGCTCGAGGGCCGAACGGTGGTAGTAGGACTTGAACCGGTGACCTCTAGCTTCTTAAGCCATCGAGTTCTCACGTCAATGCTGTTAGTTGAGAACGTTTTTGTGTCATTAATTTGTTGTTGTAATCACCTCACAATAGTAATCTATCTTTAGGTCAAAATCATGTTTTTGGTAAAAGTATCTTAACAGGTCTTTGGGTTATTGAAAAAAGGCTCTATGCAAATAAAATAAAGTATGGATGTAATAATATTTTAAAATATGGATATCCCATCAGAAAGGAACATTCATAACTTGTGCATCAGCTTTTATTAATATTTTCTAAAGACCTGTTCAGAGGCGCCACTCAGTTCTATGTTTTTAACTGTTATTGTTTAATATTAAGAAGAAAAGACGGTTAGACGGTCAGCCAGAACTGTTGATCTGGTCACCGCCTCGCAGCATGTCAGACATTACAGAGCGCAATGCTCTCCGACCATAAGTATGAGATGACATAATCAGCGTTAACTGCGATCAGCGGCACAGCAGCATTACACTCCATTCATATCCTTAATGTCAGTCACTGATCTTTATGTTATGAGTACAACTGTGCTGAGCTTGTCCTTGCATTAGTTCAGTCCATGCCAGGGACAGTGGTATTCCCCAGAGGCTAGTAATGCAATTGCAAGCCTGTTAAGGTAAGTAGTTTTTTGAGCAGAGTGAGTCTTTTTAGTTAGTGTATATTTAGCCCACGAAAGTTATTTTAGCAACATGCTCCATGCTAGCCAGGTTGCGCCATTGTGTCCCATTGTTCACGTGGTTGCTCTTGATCACCTACATGCACAAGGGTTATACTGTTGAACTGTGTGCTGATCTGCTGTGCTTACGTACATGTCTGACCACTGCAAAGTAGTCGATTAGGTGTATGTCTTGGAATCGACAGACTCGATTTCATTCCGCAATGTGGTGCTCCATCTTCACAGCCCAAAATATTATTTTGTGTTCGTTCTTTTCTAGCAAACGCTAAGTAGTTTTATTATAGTAGTCTCTATACATAATTTAGCTAACCGAATACTAAATAAAGATTAATAAAGTGCAGTTGTAATAGTATTTTTAATTTAGTCATATTATAAGTCAAGCTTCTTTTTCATGCTCTGCTGCATGTCTATGGGATAAACCCAGATCCATCTGCAAAGCAGTTAAACTGAAGCAGTTGAACTTAAAATGAAAAACCTTAACCTTTTTCTAATTACATATTTTATTCCTTACAATTTAATTTTTGGATATTTGAGAAGTCGTACTGAGATTGCAAATGATTTTCAATGCCACACACTAATTTAACGTGTCTTGACATTTAAACTTTTCAGACTTTCACAAAGCACATGGAAATTGTGAGGAAAATGACAATATGATTGAATTCGAATGTACAGTTTATAAGGAAGAAGGAAATAAAAACCCCAAGAAAGAGCAAGTGAGAGAGAGAGATACCTTGGGCAAGACAAATGAGAACTGCTTCAAGGCTCAATAAGTTCTCATATTCAGTCACAGCTGAATGGAACCCAATTCCAGGAGGCATTTAGGAACAATGCTGATGGAGAGAAACATTATCATCTCTAATTTTAGATTAGAGCTGAATGAACTTGCAGTTGACAGCAATCTACCTTTTGTGTATGTATGATGTTTTACCTACAATAAAATGTTTCACACTCGTCACTGTAAGTGTACAGTATCAATAGCCAATGTGATGCGTAATGGTTGTTTCCGAATGGAATGGGTACTGTGGAGCCTGGGAGTTTTCCTTTATAACGATTGTGTATGTGGATTGTCTGATCAAGTTTAGCCCTATTTAATAATGAGCGAATGTTTGTTTTATGGTTTGCAATGGTCAGGGGAGGAGTAGCTTTGTCCAATTTCCTACTTTTTGGATGCTCAAAAAAGCTTTTAGAAAAAGAATTTTCATGTGATGATGATGATGTGAATATAGTCATGCATCAGTAGCTACAACACGATGATTTTAGAAAAAAACGTATGAATACACCACTGTACAAAAATGATGGTTTTGATGTATGATGGTAAATGTATGTTTACACCACTGTACCAAAATTATGGTTTTAGAAAAAATGTATGAATACAGTGTTTGAAAAAGCTTCATATACTCATAAAACAGTCTGTTGTCATTGTCACAAAACTTTGTTTGGTAGCTCTCAGTGAGAACAGCTGCAACAATAAAATTGACATACGATAAAAACGATTCAAATATATTAAAAAATGCACACAAAAAAAGAAAGAACAAAATGTAAGATAGCTCAGTAAGTATAAACAAATTACATAGTATTTATATATACATCTATCTGGGGAGGAAGCTGTGTCTCAGTCTGTTTGTGTGAGTCTTAATTGCCCTGTAAATTTTACTTGATAAAAGAGACATGAAGAGTTTGTGATCTAAGTTGGATGAGTTCTTAACAATTTTCTAATCCCTCTTATGCAAGCAGCTAGTGTAGACTCCAGTTTTGAGAGTTTGGCACGCACAATCCTCTGAGCTTTCCTCTTCTCAGATGTACAGCTGGAGTACCACACTGTCACACAGTAGCACAGTATTCAGATCAGCTGAAAGTCATCTTCCTCCTAAAGCTTTTTTGAGCATTTAAAAAGTTGGTGCTAATCTAGATTATAAGATTTCATAGACCCAAGTGCTACTACTTCCATGTTTTACCTTTTACAACCTGTCATGATCCACAACCTGTGCTCACGTCATGCCCACCACCTTGGGAGCGTGGCATGTACAGAGAACAACCCTTATTTGATTCGTTCTCCATCATTCCTATTAATTGGCTTTATCTGAACCTCATATAAGATGTAAATATTAAACCCGGACATCAGAGAGAGTGATGTCTGGGCCTTAAGGTGTATTGCAGCCTGTCAACACAAACACACAAGACTTTGGTGGTTAAATAAATGACCAAATATTCATGTTCATTGATGTGTCATTTTGTGAAACAAATATTGATTAAGAGCTTGACTTAATTAATCAGTGATATAATAAAAAGCTTAAGAATCTTAATTATTTCTTTTGTTAGATTTAAATCTCTAAGTACTCCAAGAGTGAAGCAAGCTTCGAAGTTTTGGAATTGAAATATCGTTCCCTTTTTTTTCTCTTTACCTTTGTTTGTCATTGTTGGCTTTTGTTTCTTAAGCCATAGTTTAGTCATAGTTTAGGCATGGTTAACATGTACAGTGCTTTATTAGTTAGCACTGTCGCCTCACAGCAAGAAAACTTGGATGTGATTCCAAAGTCGGCCCATGGGCTTTCTATGCAGAGTTAGCATGTTTTCCACATGTCTAAGTTGGTTTACTTTCATCCAAAAGCCAAATATCTCTAACATTAGCATGGAGGAAGTTATTCCTACTGCCAGTGTTGACCTAATCACCCTAGCCAATACCTAGTCAATAAATCTGTCAAACTATGCAGCTGTTGTCATCTTCCAAATGTGCTTGTTTGTTTATTAGGGTTGTAACATCAGATTTTACATTTTCTTTGCATTGATGACAGACACACAGTAGTTAAACACACAAGATTATAGCAAACGCAGTCATGGACACTTTCGTATCTATAATGTGTGCTACCAACTTAGCCATATTTCAGAGTATGTAAAGCAACATGATGTTAAAAGCACAGATAGGAATCATAGTGTTTTATAAGAAATAAACATAATAGAAAATAGGTGGTTAGCTGTACTCTCCTCTTTTTAGGAATGGCAGAAATACATGAGGTACAGTTTATGTGGTAGGCTATTGTTGCCTCATAGACATCTAAAATTGAATTATATGTCTGTAAGGCAACAAATACCACAGTCAATAATGATCTCTAGAACATCACTGGAATTGACTAATGGTTTGATAGTCTAACTATTAAAAATATAATAATACAAAAGCTACTTTATTCAGCAATTTACCACATTGCCATTATGTACAAAGCACCGTAGCATTGAAACGCAGTGAAAACAAATAGTTGCTTGGTAAAAACAATGCAACTCAAATATATTACGGATATAAGAAGAGCTTTTTTTGTCTGTATTACGGCATCTTCTCCATGTCTATAAAGTATAAATGTGACAGAATGAGTTTTATTAATGTTAAGGTACACATACCTACGATGGTATGTTTATTCTAACATTAAATATATGTAATGTGTGTAGGAACATAATATCTGTCGGCATGACCCATAGTATTCGTAATTTGGGGCTGTCACATCAGATTGTGTTCCACATTACTGATTTAGCATACTTCTTATGCCGACTGCCTTTTCTCACACAACCCACCCTATTGATCTAGTTTGGGGTATGGCACCATGGTGCATTGTTTTATGCATCCAAGTGGCGACGTACCTATAGGACGATTTAGTGTACTGAGTTAGCCTAGCTGTTGGTTTTACACTGTAAGAGAAAACCAGAGCTTATGTAGGAATCCCAAGCAAATGCAGAGAACAGAGAACATGCAAACTACAGACTGAAAAGATCCAAACAATGCAACGTTTAGATCAAATCCAAGACCTTGCTTTTCTCTGTACACAACAATGTTGCTGTACTCACAATGCCCGCAATGCCAATTTCATTTGTCTGTACCCCTTTGTGACTACAATTTTATAGGTTGTCAGAAAGCTTATTGGGTGCCATGAATGTAATTAACAATCCTGGTTAGAGTAGAAATGGATGCAGAGTCTGAAAATATCTGTGCAAAATGTAACAAAAACATGATTGAAACGGTGCCAGTCTGTTGCAGGGCATAACCAACTGACACATTCACATTTTTGAATAGTCAATTTATTTCCTGGCATGTTTTTTTGTTTGTGGGAGAAGAATAGCGCACTCAGGGAGGACTTTTTATACCAAAGGTGGGGACAAAACATGAATTCCTGTGTTATGAACATTTTCTAGCCATAAACCCACTATTACTTTAGTCAGGAAAGCAAGTAATGCACCTTACTGTGTTGTTGTTATTGTTGTTATTTGTTATTTTCAAGCACTTGCCCAATTACATTATGCTTCCTTTTTAAAAATTTATATGCAGATAATCATTGGCTTAAGGTACTAGGCTAGAGGCCAGAATGTCGCTGGTACCACCAAACCTGAGCAAGGTTCTTAACTCTTAATAGCTCCAAAATGGCGCAGTTGTAATTGTAAGTTGCTTTGGATAAAGACATCTGCTCAATAATGAAAATGTGTATGTATGGATTACATAGTGATTAACACATTATTCCACATCTCTTTCAATCAGCCAGCAGAAGTCATAACTTGTTATGAACAACAATGTAATTGTTGTTAGTCTAGGCATTCAGCTTTCCAGATAAAGACGTTAAATTCGAAATTAAGATATCTGTCAGCAACAGTGAAGATTTCCATAGAGTGTAGCAAGTTGAGTATATAAAGTATAGGTCTCTGTGAAAACCCACCACTGTGGAAAAAAGACATAATAGAAAGAGGCAGGTGCTGTTTTTCAGCTCTACTCTGTCAGCATGGAAGTGGTATGTGTGGCGGAGGAAGTTCTATCAAGACTGAAAAACAACTACATGAGAAACAAATGTGTGTTAGTTTGGTGTGTGTGTGTGTGTGTGTGTGTGTGTGTGTGTGTGTGTGTGTGTGTATATATATATAATG
>JAOTRQ010074989.1:0-12035 GCA_028565875.1 Hoplisoma paleatum
GTTGCTATGCCTACCCCGCTCTGCTGCAATGCATCATGGATAACGTAGTGCGGAAGCCAGTATGTTATTAACTAGCCAAGCTGTTAACTATTCTCAGCCGGACGCTACGTTTCCCACAATGCATTGCGCACACAACGTCAAAATCATTTCTGTGTGGCGATCCATGATTTAAGCGGCACCAGTGAGAATCCAGGAAGGAAGAACTAAAAAAAACGAGCGTGTTCAATGAACGCGTTCTTTTGAACTCGTTCACGCACAACACTGGAGATATTATGATAATAAACATCAGCTGTTGTTTATTCAATAATAACATTATTATAATTATTCTTTTTTCTTTCTTTATTATTCTTCCAGCAAAGAAATCCACATCGAAAATAATGATCGCTGAAATGGAAAGAGCCTTGAAATATAACTGGAAAGGACCTCGGGGACGCGCTCGAAGGATTGATTATAAAAAGGAAGAAGGTAAAAACGTCCATCCACATCTAACGATGATTTAAATCGGTTTCTCTCTGCTTAATGTCTCATTTTTGTGATTCCTTCTGTTGACCTGCTTCTGCTTCTATGCTTCTCTACCACAGTGGTTGTGAAAGGTCTGCAGAACCCATTCAGAACCTCAAAAGACGCCGGAACGTCTCAGAGGAACCACACGGGAGCTGCAGGTGTCATTCCACAACACAGATCCACAAGATCTGCTCAAGCCACCAACTCAGAGGTGGCGAGAAATGCTGCTCGAGGCCGAGGCTGGATCAGACCAGATTATAGAATGGGAGCACCACAATACTACCCCTCCAACCACTCGTACTGGCATCCACCATATTCGAGAAGGAATGTGATGGAGGAGAGGAACTGGCAGTATGAAGCCCGGCAGTGGGAAAGAAGGAATATGTGGACACCACCACATCATTATCACTACCATGGCTACAACAATTATTATTATTAACTTTGATTCAGTGACTTTTTATTTAATTTCGACATTGATGACCGTCCTGATTCTTCTACACCTAGTGGCTCCACTGCAGCTTTACAGCTCAGAGTGAGCTTCGGCGTCTAAGACATCAGGAACACAAAATGTCTGACTGTGATTTTATTTGCTTTTATTATTTAATAAAATGGTTATAACGCAACTGCTGCAGTCTAATGGATTAATTTAATTTATTTATTTACCTTGTTCACTCATGTCTGTGGATATCTGAGAAGAATTCTTTCACTTACTGGGACGTAAGGACTCAAGAGAAAGTACAGAAGTGACTAGATTTATTAGACATGAAACATATTTAGCCATTTATTTGTAACAATTATTATATATTTGGTCACAAATCAATAAATATGGACAAGTTAAATAATTTTATTATGGGTGTGAATCAATATCACTTAGAATGATGACCAGCAGGTCGCTGAACTTCACCACCACCATCACCATCATTACTATTATCATCACAACCACTAACACTGTAACCATCACCACCAGAACCCTTTTCACAAGCAACACGGGAGCCCAGTTGCTATTATTGTGACCCAAAACCAGACATTCCATCACGACTAATGAGCAAACTGTATAGATTCCAAATGGTCGAAATGGTGAGTTAAGTCTCGGGTCTTGATCCTGTGGTCACATTACAGGCGTGTTAACAAGGTCCTACAAACCTAATTAACATTTAGCCAGACTGAATGCTGATGAAAGTGTCACAGCTTCACCGTCTTTGTGCAAGAAAACCATTTCAAACGGCTGCATCAGTTGGATTAGTCACTTTATTTCAACTTTTTATCAGCACAGAATGAAACTGGTGTATATAATATGCTGTAAACAATTCTGTACAGTGTTATTATGTTATTATGCGATGTCCATATGAGACCATTATTTCAATCGAGGAGGCAAACATTGTACAGCTATAATAAATGCACAATGCTTTAATTCTCTGTGGATATATCACGATTACACTATGGGTATGTCTGGTATACATCCAAACCCAACAATTGTGCACTACATGGTTAATGGGGTGCATTTTTTTAACATACTTATGCTTTACAAGACGCTGAAATTCTGTGGCCTTCATAGAAAATAGATGCCAATTAAATATTAACAACATTTTAGTGCATTTTGGTCTGAAAATAATCTAATCAGCTACCGATGCTAGTTTTTAAAGTACTATTAAAGTTAATTCCCAAAGTGTTTAGTGAGTATGAGGCCAGGATATGTGTGGTCACACTTTAGTTTGCCTCCCATCTTTTCCCGCCCTCGTAACAATCGTGTGTAATTCCGTTCCTGACCGCACGGTGGCGACAACAAACCACAGACTCAATAGCTCCGTGTTTCCGTCGTGTACAAAATGTTTATTTTTTATTGACTGAATTCTTCTCTTTAAATTAATTCACACAAAACATAATTCCAGTGCAAATCTTGCAAACCAAGGTGTCAATCTTTATTATCATTTTGAACAAGCAATAACTGCAGCATGTGTTTTATTTACATCTGTTTACTATCGGCTATCAACGAAATGGCCGGGTCGTTTAAATACAGGGTAGCCACGAAGGTGAACGCATGGTTCAAATGTTTAGCAGCAAGTTTGGCTAGTACAATGTAAAGTCGCGAATATTTCAACTTCTAGTATGAGTTCAGCTACTTTCTTTACAAACAGGTTTTAAAAACCAAAGTCATCGTATAGTGAAGGCTCCTCGTCTGACCGCACCGAGATTTTAAAATGACGGCGTAAAAAACCACCGTATCTCTTTTGGTTGTCCCACTTTAATTTGGGCCGGATTCTTCTCATGAATCCTCCGTAACGTTTATGCAGCTCCTGCTGGTCCTTTTCCGCTTCCGGATCGCTCCTCTTGGGGATGAATTTTCTCCGGAAGCCTCCGTAACGTTTCACCTTATTTAGAGGAATCAGACCGTTGAGGCTCCCGTCATCGTAAAGTCCCTCTTCGTTCTGCGAGGTGACGTCTTCCCCTTCGACATCCTCAGTCATTTCGGGAAGGTTCCTCTCGACCAGCTTTAATAAAGCATCACTGTATTTTCTGGCCAGCAATCCCTTGTCTATATTGTTCTCCATCCAGGGTAACGTCAGCACTTTTTTGTTCTTGTTCTTGTCGATCCTTTTTATGAATCCACCGTATCGCTTTACTAAGTTTGGCACAGAAGGATCTTTGGATTCGTCCTCGTTTTGTTCTTGTAAAGCTTTTTCACATCGATCGAGCTCACTGCTGGATGGCAGCGTCCCTTCACACTCCAAAGTGCAAGCCTACACGATAAAAGAGAAGATTTGTATTCATAAAATTAGATACGACATCCATTAGCACTTACTCCTAATCCTTTAGCGTCACGGAAAGACACACACTGGGTGAACGCAATAACTTTACACAGAACACACACAGAATTCCAGTATCTCCAATTAAACCGACTCTTTGGACTGTAGGAGTAAACCAGAGTATTCCAAGCAAACCCACACAGACACGGGAAACACATTCAAAGTCTACACAATTGACCCAGGAATCGAACCAGGACTTCTTACAAGAATCATTCCAGTACTGCACGTACAAGCATGTTATTACCATAAAAACCTGATCTAGTCATTGGCTCACTAAGGGTCATTTTATAGATTTACTAAATGAAAAACTTAATTTGTACCCTTGTGCTTTGTTGTTCTTGTTATTAATATTATTACTATACATCCAACCACCAATCAACGGAGGACAGGCATGTACACAAAGTGTATAAAGAAACTTACAGGCCGTCACTAATAGTGTAACCACAAAGTTTGTCTATATAAGCAGTGCAAAACAAAGAAATAAAAAACACCACAATGACGTGACGAACAAAACAGTTCACACACTCATGGGCGCGAATTAAAAATAAAGCCAAAGGAACTGTGGGAGCTACACAACAACCCCAAACTAACCAGATAATAAAACGGGCACATCTATGGTGCATCTATGCTGCCCCTCTCAAAGCAAACACGCAATATAATCTGTTCAAGTTCAGCTATATTGTCGACTTTCACCAATCATGATTGTGCACCATTCAAAGACAAATGCTTGTACACCTTCTGTATTTTGTGTTACTCTGGGTCTCATAAGCACTACATAGCTTTGTCAGATCAGACACAGACATGTGTTTCTTACCAGCAGGTCTGGTGGCGTGTCGGAAATGTGCACGGCGCATTTCAGACATTTTTCCGAACAATCCGTCCAGCAAATGGAAGGCAAACTGAACATCAACGCCATGACGTACCACTCCATCTCTTCCTGCACCAAATCCTGCACAATAAAATAAAACATTTCAATAAAGATCATAGACAAAAGAAACCCTGTATGTGATCAGCAAAACCTACCCGATCCAATCAAATGCAAACCAAACATCGAGGATACATACTTACTGTACGCATACTTTCTTTTTAGCCGTTAGAAACCTCCATGTTTGGTTTAGTACTGTTCTAGAGCTAACTATTAACTAAATCTGTGTTAACTGGAAATGGAGGAAATACACAATCTGAATATCAAAAAATTGTATAATAAGTACATTCAAAACCAGATCTAGAGTGACAAACTCCACACAAAAAGCCGGTTATCGAACCCGGGACTTCTTGCTGTGAGGCGACAGTCCTAACCACGTTGACACTGTGTCACCCCTGGATGGAGGCACCTAATTTTCATCATGGTAAATGCATAACACAGCATGTATACACACACACACACACACACACACACACACACACTACCAGCTGTGAAAGGAACTGGAACATTGAACATTAATATTAACCTGATTGTTGAGGTTTTATTCATCATCAGCAGCTTGTTTCTGTATTTATCTCTCTTTATTTGTTAAGACTTTTTTATAATGTTTCTTTAATTACAGGACAAACATTTTTATCTGGTTGCTGTTACCAGACTTTAATATAAAATCTGTTTTCTGGTTGCTCACATTTCTTTGTAACAGCATTTCACAGTAATGAGACGGCGCAGCACAAACACTTTCATGTGTTGTCAGAATGATAGATGAAATTTAAAGGAATTAAACTTAAATAGACTAATAAACTTACATTTTAGACTTTCTTCAAGTCTCTTTTTATTTCTGTGAATGAATGGGTATTAACCCGACTCTATATTATTGATTTACACTGTAGAACATTTCTGTGTTTCGTCTATGTGCATTGATTCTTGATTCTTATTGGTGTTATGGACTGGAATTTTATTGGGTGTTTTCCAGTGAGTCCAGATCGAACAATTTATACATTTATACATGTAACCAACATTACTGGAAATCTCTTCCAGCTGAATTAAAAAGGGTAGAAATATTTTGATTTATTTTCTAGAAGTCTGACACACAAATTTAAAAGCATTATATTTTATACTTTTCTACTATATGTCATCCATACATGGTTCATTTTGTACCATCAACCTGTCCAAGCGGCTGCAGATAAAAATGACCCATTTGACTAAATCTGGCACATTTACATGATGGAATAATGTGTACAAAATTTAATGTGTATAGTCACTGTTCTATAAATAGATAAATTCTAATAATCGCATTATGATTGTCTACGTGTCCAAGCTTTAAGTTTGATTTTATTTTAAATTCTGATTTGTGTCCTTTGTGTGCTGTTTATTAACAGAAATAGTAACATAAACTATAAATATTAATGGAAACAGTCACTTAAAGAAAGGCATAAATGTACCAATGTTAATTGAATCTAAACAATCTGCCAATTTGTGGATAAATCTTCTTTAATAGTGACGTAACAACACTACGTTTATTTGGCAACATGGGACCATTCACCAGCTATAACAACAATAATAATCATAATGACCTTATTAAAGAAACTATAATAATTGCCATTGTAGTCCGTGTTTATTTACATAAATATGATTTTAAAAAACATTTAATCTGAGTAGATTAAAGAATCTTTATTTAAGGCACTTATGTGTGTGTCTGACGAACTTCGACGTTTTACGCACATTTAATTCGGTTTATAAAACTCTAAAAGCACTCTACATGTTTTGTATTTAAGCTTTTATACATTAGCAGTAACAGATAACAACACTTGATGTGTTATTTATAAGTTTAAAAAAGTCATAATAAGAGTGTTAAACAGAGCGCATTACCTGTTTGGATTAATCCGCGTGTTAATGTTCCTGTTCGTAATAAGTCGCGTCTTTCTGCTCCTGATGTCTCCACTTCTCTTCTCTTTATTCCTCTTTGTGGAATGCCCACAAACCCCTTACCCACTACCATCAGAGTGCCCGTTCATCGTTAACCAATCGGAGTAGGAACCTGGCGCCCACCTCCATCCATGTAACCATCCGTCCATGTATTCACCCTCCCGTTCTTTAAGCGCCCACCCACGCCTTACAACCCCCTCCCCACACCCACACACCCCATCCACACACCCCACCCCACCCCATCTCACTTTTTCTTTTACTTCTTAATAATCAGGGTGTAAAACTTACGTGTGAATTCCTCAGTAAGTGATTAGCGTCACATTTTAATGAAGCCACGCGGTGCGTAATTACGCGCACAGATTCGACACGTGTGTGCTGGTGCAGATCTGCGGTGCTTCAGCGCTTGTTTACAGACCTAATCATCACATGTAGAGGGTAATACATGCACATTAAGGGCCTTGATTAGGGGCCCAAGAGAAGTAAACATAGTAGTGAAGTTTAAACTGGCATCCTTTAGATTACTCATTACTACTAATGTACAATTAACCACTAGGCTATAACTGCCCATCTCTCTCTCTCTCTCTCTCTCTCTCTCTCTCTCTCTCACTCACTCATTCATACATACATGCCTGACATCAGCCTAAGCCAGAATGAGCCAGAATGTATTGTAAAACCTTAGTGCTTAAAGTCCTGGACCAGAAATCAGAAGATCAATGATCCTAAGTTGCCACTGTTGAGTCCTTGTGCCCTTGGGCCCGTAACCCTCAATTGCTCCAAAATGATGAACTGTCGTAACTGTAAGTCGATTTGGATCAAAGGCGTCTGCTAAATGCCGGAAGGTAAGAAGGAAAGGACCGCAGAAGGAAGAAAGGGACAACTACAGTCGTATATTTGAGATGCCATATGAATTGGCAGTAAGGGATTATATATCAGCCGAGCTGCAACACAAAACTCCAGTGGCCTGAACAGAACTCGGACCGTATCCATAAACCTAGTAATTTGCTTCGGAAGATACCAAGATTGACCGAGATTGTTCCCTTGGATGGGCACGGACACTGAGATATTCTTCTGAGGGCAATTTTTAGATGTGTGGTTGTCCTTATGGCTGGAAATCTCACACCGAGCTTCCAGTTCTATACAGAAGGTCAGCTGGCTTCTCTATATGGTTTGGAACGAGACAGAATAAGATGTATAGAAAACTCTTTCCTACATGTCACGTAATATCAATCCATGACATTGATTTGTTGTTTCAAATGGGAATCTTGTTCTATGTTTTCCATTTTATCTAAACAAGATAAACCGGAAACCTGTACGGTGGCTGATTGGTTCCATGTTACATTATATTTATGACGTTTACATTTTGCTTGCATGGACACGGATTATGGAGCTCCTGAAGCAATTAAAAATATTTCTTTTATATCAGTGTCATCAAGCGTTATGGTAACAGTATGAAGTATTTTCTATATCAGACACTCCAGGCCGTTTCACCTAATGTCCCAATTTACTCAAATTTACCCTACACTGTGAAGACTGATGAGTCACGTCACTTGTCGTCACGATGCTTCCTTCATTTAGCCCATAATCAATCTGAGCCAAGAGGAACAACGAGAGGGGGTAAAAGGACCTGAGCAAACACAGCGTCGCCTTATTAGGTGGGATAAAAATTCTCAATGCCCAATGCTCCAGTTAGAATAACTGGAATAATGATTTAAATGAGCTTAATAACCCAACAAGCCAATCCTGGTTAGTTTGGAAATCTAGCAAACACAGAGATCACGGAGTTCATCCGTCGAAACATTAACAGCCACCTTCCTAATATTGTCCTGGTCCCTATATTGATGCAAAACAATCCCGTAACTGTTCAGATCTTTTTCAGTATCTTACACTTACATTCGTCTATTGGATCAGACCACACAGGCGTCGGTGAACCTTAACCAAGAGCTACAGATTCACTCTGATCCTCCCATTTCAGTGATTGGACTGTCATGGCTTATTGCTTAGGGTACTGGGCTAGAGATCAGAAAGTCGACGGTTCAAGCTAAACTACCACCAAGTTACCACTGTACAGGACCTTAAAGCTCAATTGGTCATAATGGTGTACAGTTATAATCAGGATTTGCTTTGGATAAAGACTCACACAAATCTTGCATCTGACCCTCTGGTACTGGACTGGGTGATACAGGAACTGGCTGCTCAAATCGGCTTCTTAATGCGAGTCCCTCGTTCAAGCCCCACCACTGCCCAGTTGTTGCTGTTGGACCCTTGAGCAAATACCTCAACCTCTATAACTCAACTCTGTATAAAGATCAAAAAACGTAGCTTAAATAATAAATGGATAAATTAACCGAACCCTTTAAGGATCGTTAACAGTTTAATTACAAGTACAAATGTCAAGATGTTAATAATGATAAATAAAAGCTTAATCTGGCTCTTGTGCTAATAAAGCGTTTTTACCTGGGAGTCTTCAGTATCAAAAGACTTAAAGCTTAAAATATCACACATCATTATTACCTGAACGCTAGACGCTTCGATAACTCACACTACCGATGCTAATAAGGGTCATTTTCTTTGTGCCGCTATAAATCTGAGCGCTACACAAGTTGTCCATGAAGATCTAAGGTCAGAATCAGCTCAGTCGGTGGAGTTCAAGATATAAGAAGACATTTGCATCCCTGCTGGAAGACGTGATCATATCACCTTAATAATGACCATTTCATGACTCACTTGTTGTTTTGAAAGGGAGGGTTAATAATAGATCTATTTACCAAAGTTCCTAGGTGGAGGATCAGGTAAGTAATAATTATTTCATTTAATGTTATTACGTCAAAAATAACAAACAACCAAAAAAAAAAAATCCAAAAATGCTGCCTTATTACAAACATATTATTATAATGATGAACTAAAAGATCTCCCACTGATTTCATTGGTACTGATTACAGGTTCCTAAGCAACATTTATTACAGTTTTCTTCTGAGAGATTCGTGTTTATTAAGAACGTTTCTGTTTTCTTTAAATTTTGGTTTTAAAATAAATAATGTTCAACCACTTACGTGTGTAATCAAAATCCAACACAATCCCCCCAAGATATTAAATTGTACTGAAAATTTGGAATATGTGTTCTGGCACAGCAGTAAACAAATCGGTTGTTGTTGTTGTTTCATGGTACGGCACGCTATCATCGGTTCCACAAAGAATAAACGTCGCATTATAGCGCCACACATCTACACTAGAAAGAATAATAGTCCATTGTGGGGCCCAAAAATCAGCAACACAGGCATCTATTTATTGATTACTTTATTCGTTCAATCATGAATAGTAATAGCAAAGAACGTAATACAAAATAGAAACACACATTGAATAGCTTCTGTGGTAAATCAATCCTCGTATATCGTTTTATCATGGAGTATAGAGAACATACAAATCTCCACCCGTGTCAACAGTAAATGTACGTCATGTACTGTAAATGTAATAATGAAAACATGATCGATCCTAAAACTTTTACCTGCAGCATATTTAAACCTCGGACTCCTCCATGTCTCTTCTACCTGCTCAAACACTGCGGTCAGGGCTAATAAAAACAATGAAATACATGCCTAACTTAAAAAAAAAGAAAAATCAAACCCACACGTCAATTCTGTCAGTGCTGTTACTGTAATGACCTTCAGACGATCAAGAGATTTTCATTACTGTACAAAAACCTTGAGCATGTGAGTTCGTACGGAATTCAGATTTTCTTTACAGATTTCTTTCAGAAATGAGTTTTCTTTCGCCGAGGCATGAATGGAGAAACATAAAAATGGATGAATGGATGAACGGATGAATGGATGGTCAGCGGAAGTTCGCGTGGTCCTGGTCCTTGTTTCGTTTCCTCATACTTGGAGTGAATGAGTGTCGCACAGGAAGCCCACGACTACCAGTAATTCCTGTCAGTGTGTGTGTGCGTGCGTGCATGCGTGCGTGTGTGTGTGTGTGTGTGAACGAAAGGAAACTGACCAGTCTTCCACACATGTTTAGAATGACAGGAAGTTTGTGTGTGTAGGTCTCGGCTCGTCCTCGGCCCTCGTTAGACCCGGTCCTGTATAAATCATTAATCCTGCACCGACCTTGTTCAAACATCATCCCAATTATCGATGCACCCACTTCGGAAAAGGTTTGTTTATATGCCCCAGTGCTCCACTGCTTGTGTTTACAATCCTCCATCTCTTAGCTACGCCAGCATCTCCAACTGGTGCGGCTTTGTGACAGCAGCACCAAAACAAAAGCTTCAAGACAGACCCACAACAAAAAGAAAACGTGGCATATATCACGCATCAGGTGAACATTTTATCCCCATTCCAAGACTCAGAAGGTCGTAATACAAGCCAGGCACCGAACCTGCTTCCCGGGCGCCATGGCTGGGGCTGCCCAACTAAGCCGAGAACGTGTGCTCACTGCTGCCCTCTAGTGTGTAAGTACTATAGTGTGTTAATGTTTGTTTGTGCAAGATTAATTCCTACGTATGTAAAAGAACAGGGATGAAATTCTAAATTTGTCTCTGTACCCGGCAAGAGACAGGCGACCCGTTCAGGTGTTTAGTGTATTCACTCAGGTGTTTGTCCAACCGTGACACTGAATGGGATTAAGCGCTGGTAAAACTAGACGATGGATGGATGGATGGAATGGTGAAATATTGAAAAAGTGACCTGTACAGTTAAAAATCGTCGTGCCTATTATGATATTGAGGTTGGTATTAACCATAAACAATAAAACCTCGATTTATCACCAGATTCGAGAGGTTAAAACCCTACAAACAACATTCGTGAGCAAGAATTTGGAGAATTGATCAACATTTGGGTGAAGTTGTTGAGACGTCCAGAGGTCCCTCGTTTCCAGGCCGTGCGGATCAGGACTACGTGTGACCCGCGGCAGGATGGATGATTTAACGTTGTGATGTGAGGATAATGAGTGCAGTGACACCCTGACGTGGAACCACAGACACATTTAGCTTTATAGTCGAGCACCTGAACTCCCCGGTGAACGCGGTGAGAAGTTGTGAAGGTAACCATAGCAGCTGAGGAGATTCGCCGGGCTGCCAGAAATAATGACTTGTAGGAGTTCTCATGATTCTCTCGTCTTCTCCCCCGGGGTCCCGTGTTATCGTAATGTAAATAATTAAATCCTCTGTCCCTGTAAATGCACATTTAAATACATCATCAAGGACGGACACGTGAATGACGAGTGTGACAACTAAGGCAAGAAACTTTAATGGTCATGGAGGAATTGAAAGAAGATTTTAGTGTCAGTCTGGACTGTATCTGGTTTTGGACGGTCTGTCGATGGGTTTTATTTGCAGTTGGAGTTTTATTTGTGTAGCGTTTGCATTATTTTCCCTCTCTTATGTCATACAGCAGTAGAGATATATATAGAAAAATTAAAATATTTTTACATTTTCTGCATTTAACGGACGCTTTTATGCAAAGCGACTTCCAGCGCACAGGGTTATGGACCTCGCTCAAGAGACCAACAGTGACGAGACTTGAACCGGCGTTCCTTTGATTATTAGCCACAATTAACAATTAAGTTTTAACCTTTAACTGCTTTTCTGACTGCAACATAATAAAAAAAACAGTTAACAAAATTAACATCAAATTACTAAAAAGCTTTAAAAATCATTTTTAAATTTACATATAAACATTTAAAAATTAGCTCAGAGAATACCAGCGTCCTCCCATATTCAACGTATTCAACATATATCTGTTAAATAAATGACAAATAATAAATCTCTTGTAGTCTCTATCTATATATTAATACTTACGCTAAACACACACACAATTACACACACACACACACACACACACACACACACACACACACACACACACACACACACACACACA